>APFE031333686.1:153050-202700 GCA_000404065.3 Pinus taeda
TAGCTCTTGCACTAGCCAAGATACTAGTACGTAGGTGCTGGCCTATAGAAGGCTACAACCTTCTCTTTCTTCCATGGACCACGTTTCATAAATTTTTCAGACTGGATCCATGAACATCAATCAATCATCAAGAATTTGTGCATCAAACAATCTCCTTTTCACCAATTAGCACTGAATCAAGTAGACACTTCTCTGACAGCTGTATCGAAATCACAGTAACTGTAACCACACACCAAACCTAAACCCAGAACAAAAAATACTATCATTCAAGCTTAAATATTAAGACCCATCAATAGAACTTATCCTTCTCCTTGCGCTCAAGTTCCTTCTTTATTCAGATCCAGATCTGCACCATAACCTAATCACAGTATTCCAGATCTAACACTTTATCAGATATTCAATAACAATTCAAATGATGCTTTTCCAAATGATCTTCTTCCCCTTTTATAGTCTTAGGCCTTTCACAATACCACGGTCCAAAACCATAATAACACAATACCATGAACCCAATACTTGGGATCAACACTTTTGGATGCAATACCACGGACCAAAACCATAGGATAAAAAAATTGTCGCACCAATACCATGAACCAATCATGAAAGTGCGTGAACTTTTCTCCACATGAAATAAACTTTTTCTCCACATAAAAGTGTGTGAAATTTTCTCCACATGAAATAAACTTTTTCTCCACATAAAAGTGCGTGAAATTTTCTCCACATGAAATAAACTTTTTCTACACATAAAAGTACGTGAAATTTTCTCCACATGAAATAAACTTTTTCTCCACATAAAAGTGCGTGAACTTTTTTTTCTACATGAAATAAAATTTTCTCCGCATTAAACTACGTGAACTTTTTTCTCCACATGAAATAAACTTTTCTCTGCATAAAAGTGTGTGAACTTTTCTCCACATGAAATAAACTTTTATCTTCATGAAAGTGCATGAACTTTGCTACACTATAATTTATCATCTCAGATGAGTGGGTTTCCATCAAGTACAACATATGTATCATAATGCCAACAATAAGTGAAACACATGTTCATCTTCTTGATAGTATGATTTGCATTGTTCAATGGAACTTTGGCTTCTTGCCTCCTTTCCTTCAAAATTTTCCTGTATGTTGCCATTCTTTTCCAACATCTAGAAACACTATGGCTAACCAAACCACAAAAAGAACATGCAATTCTTTTCCAATGCTTGTGTGGAAATTTTCCATGATTTACATGATCAAAGGAAGTGTGATGGAAATCAAATTTATATACCTCTCTTTCACCTTCATTACCTTCATAAGGAGGTGAATTGAAAGAAGAAGAAGCTCCCTTTGGAACACTATCAATCCCTTCAGTGGTTTTAGAGCTTTCACCACTTTCTTGTTCAAGTGCACACTTATGCACACCTTCTCCCTGCAAATCATGTTTCAAACTATTGTATTCCTCAAGGATACAACCTTTACAACCTTGTGATAGAGAACCTAAAATGAAACTCCTTCTAGGAACTGTTTCAATTGCCTTCATGGCTACTTTGGAACTTTCTCCATAAGATTGTCCATAGCCAAGACCCAAATTCTTAGGTCTTACCTCAACCATTATTGGCTCAACTATACCCTGTGCATGTTTTCCCAATCCTTTTCCTTCATATCCCATTTTGGACATCAACTTGGACCCTATGCCTCTGGTATGTTTCTAAAAAGAACCAACATAAACATTCTTATAAGAATTTGAAGGCAAACTAGAATTGTTTACATCTCCTTCAAGCTGATACTTGGCTAAGGCTTCTTTGGCAAAAAGGAGTTGTGTCTCCAACTCATGCATCCTTTCCAGATTCATGTTTGCAATATGAAGTTGGCCTTCCATTTCTTGCAATTGATCAGAAAGCAATTGCTTCTCTTCCCTCATGGAATTCAATTGCTCTTCAAGTCTAGAGCTCTTTCTTCCATCCTCATACATTTCTCTCACCATATTCATCATGATGAAAAATTATTGCTTCAAACCTTCATCAAAGAATCTTGTGAAGGAGGATGATTTTGAGAACTCACTTATGGAAGTTGTCATTATAAAAATGAAAAAAAGAGCTTCAGCAAAATTCAGAATGTATTAAGAAATTCTTGAATCAAATGATTACAGAGTCAAACTCTTATTCAAACAACCTATTTTGCATCAAAATTCTTCTGCTTTACGGATTGTCTTGAGGTCCTTTGGATAAGGAAAATATCTACTATTCCTTTTTGTCTTTTCCAATACTTAACTATTTAGTATCTATCCCCAAATTTCAGCAAACTCAAACAACAAGCAGTTTGCAGAATAATAAAGCAATCAATCTTCAACACTACTTAGGACACCTTTCAAGCTACTGATGTCAGTGAAGTAAACCTAGTGCTCTGATACCATCTGATCTAAAAATGGAATGTACATGTTTAAGGGTGCAAGGTATCCATTTCCCATTATTTCAAATGTGAGCTATACACTCCAAGTGACCTCTAAAAATGTGAAAACTTCTTATTTCTTATACAGAGATAGACTGTAGGGGAATTCACCAAACATGTCACCTCTACAGAGAGGATGTGTTCCAGAGGCTACCTAGCCTTCTACAGACTTTTCCTAAAGAAATAATGAAGTAAACACTTGGAAGTCATTGTCATACACATACTTGAAGTTTGATGTCTTGCGGAATAAAACAAATAACTTTATGCAGATATATAGATGATTATGTGTGTATGAAAGTTATGTATAATCGTTGTTTATCACTTAATATCAGTTTTTTTTAGCATACCATCTTCAGCAAATCAATACATCAAAATGATGAAGCAGTTCACCCCTCCTGGGCTACATCTGCTGGACCAAGCCTCTCAAACTAGGATTGTCCTCTTGTATTAAAAATGCTACAAAGGCTAATACAAGAATATGAGTGTCTTGAAAGATAGATCTGACTGTAAATGCAGAATCAGAAGATAGGAATTAGCTAAACATGCTCTTTCCCAAGCACTAAACAGTGAAATTGTACCTTATACAGTACTTTCCCCAATTGGCCCTAGTGGCCCTTTAAACTTGCATGGAGAATTTTGAGGTGAATATGACCTCAATTGGTTCTAAAACCTCTGCCATTAGACTCAGAAGGTCGAAAATAGCAGACATAGGCTTTTGAATCACCAAAAGTGGATGAACACAACCCCCAAACAACTCAAGCACTGAAATGGCCCTAGTGGCCCTGAAAGCTTCCCTGAAGCTAAACAGTGAGAAGAATGGCTCAACAAGAAAAATGAGCTGTAGAAATGGATTTAGAATGCTGAAAACCTCCAGGAATGACCTTCGTTTCACATTCATTGGCTGCACACTTCCCAATGCAGCTCCCAATCTGATTTGGCCCTGGCGGCTCTTGGAACTTCCACGAAGAAAAAACACCTACAAATGACCTCAGATGGTTGTGAAAACTATTCCAATGGCTTCAGAAGGTCAAAGAGACCCAAAATAAAAAAAAAAAAATTGTCCAAAAAAGACTTTCCTAGCCAAAGTTATGGCTCAATGAAGATTTCCTCCAATTTGGCCTAGAATCACTCCAGCTAACTGTAGTGGAAGTTCAGTTAGCTCCTCCAATTATTGTGGGACCACCCAAATTTGGCAGCTACCAAGAATCTCGCCAACAAACTATGTGTTTAATTGACTGTTGAGTTAATGCGCATGTGACCGTTTGATGGTTTGGTGGTTTGTGCCTCGGATTCTGTGCAAGTTGTTTGGTTAATGGGTGGTGGCGCTGTTAACTCGGCATTTAAATAGGAAATGTGACCACGCATAACACAAGCCGTGACCGTTGATTGTTGTGCTGGCGGTTAGAAGTTTAGTTCCCGGTTCTACGCACTATGGTCATATGCGTGGGGGCTGCCCCCTTGGGCCCCACCCTTAACCAATTCAAACTTTAACAGAAGTTTGTTCCACATGTTAAATTAGTTTGGTGCTCATGGTTCAATGGTAAAGCATTCAGGTGTTAGGCAGGAAGTTGTGGGATCAATTCTCATCGACACCAAAATTTCAAACAACACCATCCACCTACTGATGTCACCCTAGCCACATTGCTGCCTCTGGGCCTGCCACATGGCAGCTTGCCATTCGTTGCCCAAAACAGAATATTCTATTTTAATTTTTTTTTTTGAAAAAATTCAAAATTTCAATATTATTGGGCAATTCTTCTTTTTGGCATAACTTTCTCATAAGGCGACCGTTTTCCGAACCATTTGCGGCACCAAAATCAAGAAGATGAGCTCTATCCAATTATTCAAGTTTAAACTAGTTCTAAGCACTTTCATTTTTGACCATTTTATGACACTTGGTCCTGAGCTCCTGATCAAGGTGGAGGTGGAATGGATGGTATCTGTGGAAAACCTTGTCTTATCAACTAGACAACATTCTGTGGTGAAGCTTGTGCTGCTCCCTTGTCGTCACTCACAGGAGGTCCAATCAACAGACTATATTTAGGGCCTATTCTTCCCCTATCTCTGAAGAGCTTCCCACTTCGCATAGCTCCAAACATCAAGGCAGTGGTATAACCCATTTCTCACACAACAACATCTTAGTCTAAGTATTCAAAGATCTTAGATACTTACCTCATGGTCCTTTGAAGAAGCGTCACTCTGCTTCGTTGAAACTGACTGAGGTGTCAACTGTGAATTTTGTAACAAATCCTCCTATAGCCCAATCAATCCAATGGTAAACAACGTGCATGATCTTATATTCAAAGGCTTCCAACCTCCGCACTAGCTCCAGAATCCACACTATGAGATTGTTAAGCTTCCACCTTCCTTGGTCGTCTGCTAATTTAGCTATCCACTCATATAGTTCAATCGGGAAGGTGCAAAAGAAAATTTTGTGTATCTCTGTGTACAAATATTTGTCCTACCATTGTTCTTTTATTAGGCACGGATTCCTATTTTCTGGCGCCACGAATTCATGGATCTTCCTATCCAACCACTTCTTGATTTCCTTCTTGGTCGGATTACAGTGATGCGACATCACACATCTCTTTATGTAGATCCCTGTCACGGCAACAGAACCATTTTTTGGCTTAGGGGGTACTGACCCAAGTTCAGAGTTAGCTCTGCCAAACAAATCCCTACACTACTGGCCCTTTCAGCATCAATCCGTGATACACGGATTGAAGTCTCACCAGAAGTAGTATGGGGGGATGTAGGAACCAAGTTTCCACACCCATAGATCAATGTGATGTCCCTTTTTTGTCCTAGATCTGCCTTCACGCAGATCTCTAAGCCCCTATGGGTTATCACTGTAACTTCCCTTAATTGGCCTCTAGACCTCTGAGAAGGTCTATGACTAGCTTTTGCGGACCCTGAACAGGAAAATTATCTATTTACACATATCATAGATTCTCCTTGGATCAATACTTACTCAGATCTACCTAAGTGTTCAATAACTTCAACAGAAAGTGTTATGATCTTCACGTAATCACTTAACATTAATTACGTTCAGATAATAAGACAGATCAAGTAAATTCACGCATTAATACATCATTATTTCATAAAGACATTATTCATCACAACATATATCGCATTCATACATGATAGAAGTAAAGAGATAAAACACAGGAATTTCTACAATAGTCTTCTTTATTGATCTTCAATAAAAGCTTACATATTCAAAACTTCCCTGCACACTCAGCTGCAGGGGTCTGTGCACTTAGTTGTGGACACAACTCTAGGTCTCTGTGCACTCAGCTATAGAGCCTTTTCCTCCTCTAAGATTCCTTTCTCAATCTTCTTTCTATCCACCCATTACATTCATCATTATAGATTATGCCTTAGAATTTCTAAGACATTCCTATTTATACAATCCCATGGTCCACGAACCATGGGTAGATCTTCAAAAACCGACTAACATTTACATAAAGGAGGGAAAAATCCCTTTTGACTCTTAACTAGCTACACGCTCTACGACCACAATTTTGCGGATACTTTACATCATTTTACATCAAAGCTTGGGATTTTTCCCCAAAACTGACCTAGGGGACCCCATCCCAACAGATATGCTACCAGTTGGGCTCGTAATTGAGTTTGTCTCGGTGGTGTTTGGTTAGAAGGTAGCTGAAGCAACTGAGGTTGTGTTAGTGTAGGCAATGACTGTTGTGTAAATGGATTTGAATGAGGCGGTTGCTGGAATTGTTGATATGAAAATGGTTATTGAGGATATGATTGTTGAGGATAAGATTTATATTGTTGTTGCTATGGTTGTTGAGGGTAAAATGGTTGGGGAGGTTGGGCTCCATAAGCATATCCTCGCAAACTTTTTGAAGGTTGGTTTTGGTTTTTCTGAGGAGGCCAAGCCTGCCATGGCATAGGAGCATTCCATGAAGTCTGAGTAGGATATTGATAATTTTGAGGAATTTGTTGAGTAAATTATTGAGGTGAATTTTGAGGCATACTTGTAAACCATGGTTGCCAAGGTATTCTTGGTGCCAAATAATAGAGAGAGTCAATTTCTTGACCTTCATCTATTGAATTTTCCTGTAATTCCTTTAGCTTTGGACAATTATCAGTTAGATGATTTTCAGTACAAAGTCCACAAATCTGAATACCATCTAAAGGACATTCCCTTAGTGGATGTTTCTTCCTACATTTAGGATAGAAAATTGATATTACTTGATCTTGTTAATCTTGTTTCTTTTTAGCCTTAAGTACATCAACCTATGTTCCTAATGTGCTCAAGATGTGAACATCAAACTTGATCAAAATGACATTTTAGTTAGTTTTGATGTCACCTCGCTATATACCAATATCCCCATTAATGATGCCATGGAGGTTATCTGCAAACTAACAGACCCAGACACATTAAAGCTCATAGAAATTTGCTTGAGATCAACCTTTTTCAGCTTCATGGAAGATATTTATGAACATACATGTGGAGTTGCCATGGGGTCACCCCTATCCCCTATTATTGCCAATTTATTTATGGAGGACTTTGAAAACAAATCCCTTAGGACGGCACCCCTAAAACCTAAATTGTGGAAAAGATATGTGGATGACACATTCATCATATGGCCTCATGGAAGAGAAACCCTAGAAACCTTCAAACAACACCTAAATAGTTTATCCCCTTCCATAAAATTCACTATGGAAGTTGAGGTCAACAAAAGCCTCCCCTTCCTTGATATCCTCATCACTGGGAATGATGATGGCTCTATATCCCACCAGGTATATATAAAAAAGACTCACACTGAACAATATTTACATGCCTCCTCACATCATCACCCTACCCACAAACTAGGAGTCCTCAACACATTAGCAACTAGAGCCCTTAGAATCTTTGACAAGGAACACCTAGAAAAAGAAATAGAACACCTTATTAAAGTTTTCCTAAAAAATGGATACAATAAACATCAAGCTATCAAAGCCATAAATAAGGTAAACACTTGACCTAACAAAAATAAAAACTTCGATAATATAAAAGGTAAAGTCAACCTCCCTTACATACAAGGGTCTACAGACAAAATCTCCCGCATCCTAAAAAACAATGGAATTCTAACCACTTTCAAACCCTTAAACACTATTTGTAACTGCCTTAATCCAGTGAAAGACAAAATTGATCCTAAATGCCATAAAGGTGTTTACTTAATTCCATGCTCATGTTGCAAACGCTATGTAGGTGAGACTGGGAGATCCTTTAACACAAGAATCTGGGAACACTCAGCTGACATTAAACACAATCGATCCAAATCCTCAGCTATGGCTGAACATTCTGATAAACTAAGCACCAAATATGTATAGAAGATACCCGTATCTTAGCTAGGAGTGATCACTATTTCATAAGGAAATTCAGAGAAGCCATAGAAATTAGCAAATAGCCTAATAACCTCAATAGAGACGATGGATGGACCATAATCGAAAACCGGATTCCAATCCTATCATCCAAATCTACCCCTAACTATAATTCTCCTCTAATTAACCTAGGAAAAACATAAAAGATCTAATCCATTTTAATTAAATAACACACTATGACCTTAATAAAATATAATTTAACAAAAATCATAAGAAATAAACATCAATTGAAAATATCTTAACTATAATAACTCCTCAATGTAGGACAATATGTAGGGAGCCTTAATAAACAATCACGACATATAATTAAAATTAATATAAATACAAAGTAAAAACAATCACAATTAAACATAAATAAGAAAATATTATTAACTCATTAATAAATAATTAATAAATAAATTGAAATAAATATAATTATAAAAATAAAAATTTATAATTAATTAAAATAATAATTAAAATAAATACAATCAAACAATTATATAATCAATAAACAAATAATAATATAATTACAACAATTAAAAATTAAATTAAATTAAAATAATTATATAATTAATAACAAACATAATTATATAAACAATAAACCTAAAAGGAAAAATGAATAATTAAATTAACTCTATCACAATTTAAAACAAATAGAACAATTTGAAAAAATAAAAATAATTTAATTAAATCCTAGTATCTGTCAGCTAAGCATCTCTATATATATATTTGGAAAAATGAGACGAGTCTTTCAATAATATTTCACATCCTCAAGATGAACCACCGTTGCTGGTTCGAAACGTCGATAAAAAAGAAATCTTATGCGATGTATCCGGAAGATAATCTAAATAAATAATAATAATGAGACTCGTAGAAACCTCAAAGACAAAAAATTTAAAATTCTTAAACAAATTCCCTAATTCAACTCTTTTTATTCTTCCCGTTGCCAATTTAGTAACTTTTGAATTTGCATCTCTTTTTCCACTTTTAGCTCTCTCTCTGGAACAATTTTGACATAATTTTGCAATTTCATCAAATGGGAAATATGAGATGTCTCCTTTTCCCATCACATTGATAATATCAAGATACTCATCTCGTATTCATTTGAGAATTTTTTTTCGAATGGTATCGGGAATTAAAGAATCTTATTTGGATTTTTATAAGTTGTAAAGAAATCGTTCTAAGTATTCTTCCAAACTCTCATCTTCTTGTTGATACATCCTGAAAATATCTTCCTTTGAATCTCTAGGCCTACAATAGGCTTGATACTTCTTAAGAAAAAATTTCCTCATGTCTTCCCAAGAAGTAGTACTATGTTCTCCTAATCCCATAAACCATTTTAATGCAGATGCTTTACGAGTAGCAGGAAAAATATGAAGCTTATGTGCATCATCAGTATAACCATAAGTACGACATAAGATATCAAATTCAAATATGAATGAATCAGGATCTTCAGAAGGAATTCCATATAAATTTGGTAAGATAGAAGGTGGAATATTCTTGATTTTTACCTCTTCTACAAGAATTTCTCTAGTGTCTAAAATTGGGAATCCAAAATTAGCTTCTTGATCATTATCTGTTTCTACATCCTGTCTTCTCTTATTATCATATTCTATTTTGGCATCTTCTTCTCTTTTTCTTTCTTCTTCTCTTTTCTTCCTCTCTTTTTATTTTCCATTCTTTTTGTTGCCTTTAATATTGTAACCTTTGTTCTGGAGCTAGTATTGGGATATTATATCCTTGTCCTTCTTCTGCCATGTTTTTTTCAGCAGTTTCAAATGTTTCAGTAGCAAATTGAGATTGTGTATTTTCAACTTGTTTTGTTTGTTCATAGATAGGTTGATATAGTTTCTCAAGGATAGGTTGATCTAATTGTTCAAGAATAGACTAATCAATTGATTTTCTTGTCTCTATTTGTCTTCCTATGGAAGATGTTCCTATTTTTTTTGTTTTCTCTTTATTTCATACACTAACAAAGTTTGTCTTTCAACAAGCATTAACCTTTGTCCTCAACGTTGTTTTTCCTCTAACTCTTCCAAAGTTGGTTTTCCAGCAATTGGTGTAGTTAATTCGAATGTAGGTGGTCCTGCTTCCAACAATGGTTTAGTAGTTGGGGGATCTTTTTTTGTATATCTACCATTTTCATCTCTTTGTCCAGGCATAAATGATCATAATGAAAAATCCAAAAAAAATATTTTTTATTTTTATGTTGTTTTTTTTATGTTTTCTAAACGATCTTCCTAATTAGCTATATACAATTATTCTTCCCTGACAACGGTGCCAAAAATTTCAGTTCAATTTACTAGTTAAATTAAAACATGTATTTTACTTATCAATCTAGGTTGGTATTCTTAAAAGAAAACCACAATTTATGGAATCTTGGATTAAACTAATGTAGAAAGTAGTTGTAAAAATAAAGGAAATGCATATTACAAATATAATTTATTATAAAAAGGAAGTAAAACATTTAGATCTTCTTTATGAAAGCACAAAAAATGATTGGTCAATGAGATTAGTCTAGTTTAGAAGATGGAGAAGAGGCTCTTTTCTAAGAGTCCTAGTTGTCCTTCCACAATCTTTCTATAATAAAAATGCCAAATAGCTAAGAAAGCACAAGAGAATGTAAACTATGAAAGCACATAAATTTAGTATAGAAAAGCATATGAGAAAGTGAATCTTGTTTCAGTTCAGTCCTAGCTCAAGGAGAAGAGGCTCTTTTCTAAGAATCTTCGTTGTCCTTTAGCATTCAAACTAACTACTAAAAGGAAAGGAATATTCACTTAATAAAACATGCCCATAAAATGAATTCATACTGAAAACATCTACAAATATCTACAACAAATAAATACGATGAACATAAATAATTAAACTAACATATGCACAATTATGAACATTATTCTACAACAAAGCACACTTATCTTGGTATGGGGGCCCTCCACCCTTGCTGGTACGTTGTTAAAACAATCAACTACAACACCATTCAAATCATATACATAGGAAAATGATAAAGAAAATCTTTGTGTTCAATTATCTTCATAAAGTAATAATCTCCAAGTCTCAAGTTTTTCCACACACTTCTAACTATGAATATCTTTCTTAAATAGACAAAAATCATAACAATATAAGCTAAAAATATTGTAACAACTAACACTAATCATAATCCCTCTCATGAGCTCAAAATTATTTGTTTGTTACACAAAATAACGATGAATCCCACAAAATCATAAAACTGCCCCCGATTCAGGGGATTTTGTGAATGACTAGTCAGGTTTGACCAGTGTTGACCAGCTATCTTCAAGTTGATTTGATGCGATCCAATAGGTGCGCATCCATCCTTGGTTCCCATTTCTTTCATATATAAATTTTATTTGAGCCCAGGTGGCCTGCAACCATGAATTCAAACGAGCCATTACAAGCTTCTCGAGTTCTATTTGAATTTAATTTTAATGCTCAATTTTGAGAAAAACACTAAAATAATTAAAAGACATAGTTTGACTACCTTAATGTGTATGATAGAGGAAAACTGAGGTGAATATGATAATAAAGTGGAGGGAAAAGATGATAAATGATGAAATATATAAGGAAAAAATAAGCCAAAATTGGAGGCCAACACTAACTAGGATCAGATGCTACAACATGGACTTGGTTTCTTGTGCACTATTGGATGGCAGCGTGAGAGAAGACTAAGTGTGGATGTGATTGGAAACTTATGGTTTACTGGAGGAAAACATGATAGTGTCCAAGTTGGATCTTGGTGAGCAACACCTTATTGGACAAAGGTAGTTGCGAGAGAGGATGTTGTTGAGCTCAAGGGTCTGATCAAGAAGGATCAGTTTGTGGAGCTCGAGACTTGTGTGTGGAGAAGGAAATTTAAAATAGAATATGGGTAGTCCTCCTAGGCTGTGTTCATTGTGGGAGATGGACATCTTGCAGTGATAGGTGGTAGCCCTTCATGCGCTATGCTGGTCTTCCTTGATGCAATGTAGGAAGACAATAGTGGGTTGAAGTCCCTTAGTAGCTAAGCAACATTAGTGGGCAATTGAGAGTTGTTCACAAGTGGAGCTATGAAAAACTTGATAGGAGCCTTGATGTGTTGTGGCCTTGATGGAATAAGGCACAACTAGAGAGGAGATTGGATAACTGATATTCAATGGCCAGATGGACTTGGAGCATTGATAGAGACTTGAGTTATAGATCGGGAGTCGAAAGACCACGCAGTTACAGGGTACGACAGATGGGAGATGAGAGAGTTGACTTCATCCACCAGATGGTTAAAATATCTTTTTGAGGATAGATTGGTCATCGATGGACTGAAACCAAGCCCCAGTGTTGTATCTTGTACTAGTGAATGTATGAGGGCCTTTATCCCTGGTACTGGAGCCCTAGTCTATTGTATTATCTTAGTTGAGTTAATATAAAGAAGTTGGGTTAAAAAGTGTAAAAGGTTGTCTATATTATATGCATGTGTGATTTATTTTTGTTTATATTCCATTTTGAAAAGTAGTATCATTTAGATTCTTTGTTTGGTAGTGTCAGAGATTTTAAGATGCTATCCTAGACCCAAGATTGTGGAAATTCAACACTCACCAATTGGGTCTTAAAATCCTAGATAATTTCCTTGTCAATTCCAATCATCAACATATCATCCACATATGAGACCAGATAACTTACATGGTCACCAATTAATTTAAAATACACACAGTGATCCGCTTTGCTTCTGGTGAAGCCAAGTCCTCATATATATGTACCAAATTTTTGATGCCACATCCTTGGTGACTTTTTTAACCCATACAAAGAATTTTTTAACCTGCATATGAGTTCTTCCTTTCCCTCCACTGCAAAGCCTTTAGTTTGCTTCATGTAGATCTCTTCTTCCAAATTCTTGTGAAGAAATGTTGTCTTTACATCCATATGTTCTACCTCAAAATCAAAAGCAAAAACAACAGATAAAAGTAATCTAATAGAAGCTATCTTGGAAACAGGAGAAAAAAAATATCACTAAAATCAATTCCCGACACCCAGGAATAACCTTTTGCTACCAACCAAGCTTTTTATTTCTCCACCTTTCCTTCTAAATACATCTTATTCATAAAAATCCATTTTCTTCCAATGGGTTTCCTTCTAGGTGGTATCCAATAGATTCCAAGCCTCATTTTTGTCCAAAAATGCCATTACATCAACCATGGCCTCTTTCCATAGTTTCCTATCCACTTAACCTATTGCCTCCTTGATAGTTCTGGGATCATCATCAGTAATATATACAAAAAAAATTGAATATAAATCAGATGGAATATACCTTTCTAGCTACCTTTTTTCTCAAAATGATATTCTCATAGATGGAGTTTGTGGCTCTTCATCCTTTGATTCTTGTTTTGT
Source organism: Pinus taeda (assembly GCA_000404065.3). Classification (NCBI taxonomy): domain Eukaryota; kingdom Viridiplantae; phylum Streptophyta; class Pinopsida; order Pinales; family Pinaceae; genus Pinus; species Pinus taeda. Next base: position 166,224 of record APFE031333686.1, read on the forward strand.
TGTAGAGTTTGATTCTTCCTCCTTTATCTCAAAATCTATCTTCTCAGGTTCCTTTGGTAATAATTCATGCTTAATAACATATTTCACCTCTCTAAACACCACAACTTGGTTGTACTAAACCTTCCTTGTTTCTGGGTTCCAAAGCTTATAACCTTTTAAACCATCCTTATACCCAATAAAGATGCACCTTTCAAATTTACTACCAAACTTGGTTATTTTCTCCTTTGGAACATGTACATATGAATCATAGCCAAATTCCCTGAGATGTGAAAGAGAGGGTTTCTTACCAATCCATACCTCATGTGGAGTCTTATCTTCTAATGCTGATGAACGTGATCTATTAACCATATAACATGCAGTCTCCATTGCCTTTTCCCTGAATTCTTATCCTAACCCAACACCACTTAGCATGCTTCTTGCCTTTTCCATCAATGTCATGTTCATACTTTCTGCAACTCAGTTTTTCTAAGGTGTGTATGGAGTAGTCTTCTACCGCGCTATACCACACTTCTTATAGAACTCTTAAAATTTCTTCTTGCAAAACTCTCCACCATTATCTGTCCTCAACACCTTTATCTTCTTCTCTATCTAGTTTTCCACTAGATCCTTAAATTCTTTAAATCTGTCAAAGACTTCATATTTCTTCCCGAGGAAATATATCCTTGTATTCCTTGAGAAGTCATCTATAAATGATACATAGTACATAGACTTACCGAGTGATGGAACTGACACAGGTCCAAACACATCACTATGCACAAACTCTAATATCCCTTTTACCATTTTATCACTAGAGGGGAAACTCACCTGATTCTTCTTCCCATATACACAATGTTCATAGAAATCAAAATCTAGAGAGAAATTAGACATATCTATACCATACCATTGCCATGAAGTATTCGAAGGCCCTTCTCTACAATATATCCAACCCTTTGATTCCATAACATGGTCTTTTCTGCAGATACCACTAGATTTTGTTCTCCACTTTTAAGAACCACAGAACTGTTGCACCCATTAATAAAATTACTACCCAAAAAATTGTACAGAGTTCCAATCTAAACTTCCAGCATCAATACTAGTTCTCCCAAACCATCTTGCAGGTATCTTTCTTGAAGACTATTTTTACACCTGCATCATCCATCTTGCTTATAGAAATTATACAATGCAAGAATATACAGAACACTTGAAAGTGTTCTAATCCTTCCACCTTGCAACTTAAACTTGGCTTTAACATGTTCGAAGATTATAGCTTTCCTATCATCCCCTAAGAAGAAATCACCATCATCATATTTCTCATATTCGTAGAACCACTCCCTATGGGGAGTGAAGTGAAAGGATGCACCTGAGTCAATCAATGATGCCTCATGATCTACATGTGTAGTTGAAGAAGAAGCCAAATACACATCCCCACCTTCATTTGAGGTTATTTTTTCCTCTATAGAAGGAGAATCATCAGATCCATTTCCTTTCTCAAGAGCTTTAGATCTGCAGTCCTTTTTGAAGTTCCCTTCCTTTTCACATTTCCAGCACACCTTTACAAGGTTTCCTAGAGATTTAGATAACCCTCTAGATTTAGATCTTCCACTAGAGGACTTATTTTTGTTTTTGTTCTAGGACCATCCTCATATAGACAAGGTATCTCCATTCTAGACCTCCATATTTTTTTGTCTTATATCCTCTAACAACAAGGATGAGACTATTTCATCAAACTTCAAGGTAGTTGTATTGCTACCTATTTCAAGAACTGTACTATCCCACGAATCTGGTAGAGAACATAACAAACTTATGCACTTATATTCATCTAAAATTTTAATATCAACATATATGAACTTGATTACCAAAGTATTAAAAGCATTCAGATACTCTATCACCGAGTCTCCATCCTTCGTCCTTAGGTTATACAACTCTTTTGTAGGAACAATTTATTCACTAGAAAATTAAATTGGTACAAAGTCCCTAGCTTGTCCCACAAATCCTTCATCGTATCTTCCCATGATACAATAAACAATACTGAATCTAAGATACACAACCATTTTGTGCTCTTTTCTTTTCCAATCCAACCTCGTTGACTATTTATTTAACATTGTTGTTGGTTTAGCACCTAGATATACTGTGATACATTGATCTTTATCCACTAACAAGTCCTCCATCTTGAGTTTCCATAACTCAAAACTATGATCAATAAATTTATCGAGCTCTATATTTCCACTGCTCGCCATATTCTTTAACCACAAGAATCAATCCTGTAGATCTCCCACTGAACAACATCTACCACAGGCCCGAGCAAAACCCCTCAATAGTAAAGGCATCACCTTGAAGCCAAAATAACTATGATACCATATGTAGGTTTAACCTTGTACCCAAATTACCTGTAGATGAATTCTAAAAACATAAAATAAACAATGATGAGAATATAAAGCAAATACACCAATATTTTCCCTTGGACCCCAAAACAAAGACTACCAAATTGGTTTTTCATTATGTTCCTTTTAATACATATATATACATTCAGAAGCATTCATAAACACCAATCCATTAAACCTGTATTAGAACATAACAGTAGTTTCCTTAACTGGATCTACAGAAAACCATCATGCCCAAAACCATGTGCAAAACCCATGCACAAAACCATAGGTAGGTCTTCCCACCTAATACAGGGTCCAAAAAAAAAAAAATCTTAGGGAATTGCCCTGAACCCTATATAGGGGTGTTGTTACTCGTTGGGGGGGGAACAACCCCGTTGTAACCTGTTGTTGCACCCAACACAACAAACAACCCCTCCCCACATGTGTGACTAGTCATGGAAAAAATATAACACACACCCATTATGCCACTTGTTGTTTTGTTTTCCACGTAGGGGGTCATAAGAGAGCTTAGTCATTGGTCCAACCCTGTAACGACCATTGTTTCTCTAGACAAAGAAAACTTCTCAATTCTCACAGACTTCGTCAATGTATTTGCAACATTATTCAAAGTGTCCACCTTTACTAACAACACCTTTTTGTCCTCAACCATATCGCTCACAAAGTGATACTGAACATCAATGTGCTTTGACTTTGAATGATAAGCAGGGTTATTTGCCAATAAAATTGCACTTTGGCTGTCACAGTATATCCTTATAGCTCACTATACTAACCCCATCCTTGAACGTAATTTTTGCAGCCAAACTACTTCCTTGCTTGCATGAGTGGCTGGAAGGTATTCTGCCTCTGTAGTTGAAAGTGCCACTACAGAATGTCTCTTAGTCATCCAACTGATTTCACCTCCAAATAGGTTAAACAAATATGCACTCGTAGAAATTCTCTAATCCAGATCTCCAACCCAGTTATCATCAACAAAGCCATGGATGTACAAGACTCTGTCCAATCCTGGTCTTCCTTGATAGCACAGACCATAACCATTAGTGCCATGCAAATATGTGAAAACCTGCTTCACCATTTTCCAATATTCCTTCCCTGGTTTTGGTATAAACCTTCTCATTACTCCCACTACATGTGAAATGTCTAGTATAGTACAGACCATTTCATACATCAGGCCACTGACTGCACTTGCCTATGGAACATGTGGCATATCCTCTTCCTCTTCTTGTTTCTTGGGACACCATTCAAAAAATAAATTTACACCTATATGAATAGGAACATTCATCGGTTTAATGTCCTTCATATTAAATCTTTGTAGTCATCAAAAGAATATGACATACACCCAACAAGGAGAGGGACACTGAATTGTCTAACATATGTTAACGGATTTCCTAAAGGAAATTGAGAATGAAAAAAAAAAAAACTTTATTAGAAATTCTTAGGGGGTGAAATGATGTCAAGACAAAGAGAACAATAAAGGATAGAGGGAAAGGATGAAGAAAAAGAACAATAGAGAGAAAGAAAAAATTGTGTAGTGGTGTAAAGTGTATGCTAACTACAATGTAATTCTACTCTAATTCAAGCAAATGCATCCTATAAAATGAAAAATGACTCCTAGCCTAAGGTTAACAAAACCTCAAAGAAATCATAGTTCTATGTTTTGATGGCCTTTCAAACAATTTCATACTTGTGGGATTTGATGTCTGTAAGAAGAGGATTGAGTGAAAGGTAGGGTAGGAGGGATGGTTTCTTCCCACAACCACCCCTATAGGGTGTTTTAATCCAAGGAATGGAATCTATGGTTACCTCTATCCTATGGGGGAAAGAAAATCTTAGCTTATGGGTGGAAACCACAAACCCAGATTCCCGACCATGAAGTGGGAACTTCAAGGAGAACCGCCAATATCCTTGGCCTAAGTTTTGACCATTGGATGATGGAGGATTTCAAGCTCCCTCTTTGGAAAATCTCTATGTCTTAATGTAATATGATTGGTGGGAATTATTGGGACACCTACCCACCAACCCTAACCTAAATAATAGATTGTTTTACCTAGCTCCCAAGTGGGCGTAATTTTATGTTTCTTAGAATTATAATATGGTTTCTTTTAATAGTATTGGGTTGGAGGTCAAAATGGTAAAAATGGGTTAGAAATAATCACTAAATAATTATTTAATAATTATTTCATGGGATAAAAGTGAAATGATTAAGGAATAATAAACAAATAATGGTTTATTTAATTATTCCGGTAGAAATGGGAAAAGTAGGTGAAAATAAAATTAATTATTTTCACATAAATGGGTAAATATATGAACATAACATGAAATTAATTAAATAATTTTATGGGTTATTTTCATTTGGTAAACTAAATGGAAATAAAGGAAAATTGATTCACTAAATTATATCTTATGGAAAAAGTGGGTTTTAATGTGTAATATCCATACTACATGGTGTATTTCGATTATCCTAGTGGAAAATGGCTAGGTGATCACTTTTTGGGTGATAACAGATTTCCCCCCAATGCATGAGTGTTAGAAACACATTGTATGACTGAAATAAATTGTAATTTCCTCTCACTCGACACCAAAGGGGGAGTCAAAGGAGAGGGAGAGAATCGTTGCAAAAAATGGAATAACCACGTGTGGAGGAGGTGAGACCTACTTGTCAAATAAAAGTATCCATATAGTGTACAAATGATCTTGTTGAGGCGACGGAGGCATACTCCTATCCACCAAGACAACTTAGTAAAAAATATAATGATGCACCCAACAATGTGGGTCTGAGAAAAATAATACATGATACATGATGTGTTGGAATTAATAGGCCATAAAATGATATAATGATATAAAGAGTTCCATATACATGTGCTTGGAATGAAAAGGCCAAGTCTGATACAATGAACATTGTTGAACTGAGTACATAGGACCAAATTCCCCCAAGTTGATGAGATGGGGAGATCAAAACCAAAAAAGCCTTGTTGTAAAATAAAGGGCTATGAATATATAAATGAGGTAGCTGAAGAAGAGGCTCATGTCATGGGCTTTGTGATCAACAAAAATTGAGCTAGACAATTCTACTGAGCTACATATGAGGTTGGATCAGGAACTGTTAATGGCCAAGCATATAGGGGTTTACCTAAAGGGCCACCCCCTCATGAGCTCTGTAACATCTCACACATGCTTGGTGGATGTAGGGAAAATATTCTAAAGCATTGGAAAGGTAAATGTGTTAACATTAGTTTTGCAACGAGTGTCATGGTTTGGAAGATCTGAATGCATCTTTCGACCCTATTTTTCAAGAATTCACCAAATTTATTTTTCTGAAAATAAATTGATGTACAACTATTGTTGAGCCACCTCATTGATTTGACTTGGGGATCATATCTAACTATCTCCTTGATTATTTCAAACAATTTACTAAAGCTAGGTCAAGAGGTTCTTAGATTCATTTCTTTTGGATCTTGAGGATTATTGTAATTAATACTTTCCACAAATTGTAGATATAAAACCTATGTAGTATTTCTATAAATTAAATGTAAAAGTAGGGCCAAATGTTGGTTTTTTGAAGAATAGATAGTTTTTGTATGTGTGTTTAATGATTTATTCATTTATAGTTTTCCAATATTAGTAGATTTGATCAACGATACAATGATTCATGTGATGGTATCTCTTAGTCTGTATTTTCTATATGTTTCAGTGTTTCCTCCTTTGCAATATCATTTGAATGAAATGTCTTCTGATATTTGAATGAGAATAAATGTTGCAGAATTCATCCTTGTTTTTGATGCTCTCTCTAGTAGATTAAAATATTTGCACTCATATCTTATAAAGCTACTTTAATATTCATTTCATATTCCCTACTATAGTGGACTGTTATTCTATTTTACTCTTTCAGTTGCAACGATGAAAAATGTCTAGGATGTGCCATCTAGTATTTTAGTAAGTTTCCATAAACCCTAGCCTATTGACTCCATTGTCCAATATATCATTTCCCTCATTCCCAACCAAACCCTACATCAACACAACTCAATTGAACATCTAGCCAATGTGTGAATGTTTATTCAATTTCTAATTTAGTGATTAGGCTGTCAGAGAGAACCCTCTCTGGATTGAAGGGGCTAAATCTTAATATGTAAGATTGGTTTGAATGGTTACCTCAAGAATTTCTATCCTACAGCCAAGAGGAAATTTCTAAGCGATAACATCTTGGTGACCATCTAGGGACAAAAAAGTATATCTTCCCCATAACTATTATTACTGATGAGATCTAATTCCTAAGGGAAAGTAGGAATTTAGACATAATTGGTTGTTAATTTACCTTGGTGACTCCATTTTCAAGAATCTAGAGTTTGAAGCTTCTATGATGACTCCATTGTCAAACAATCTAAAGCTTGAAACATGGATGATGACTCCACTGTTTGATGAATCTAGAGCATAATTGCAGATCCAATTTCCTGATTAATCAATATGACAAGGTATTCTCCGATGAACTTTTCAAATATACTAGTTTTTCCAAATCGTATTCCTCGCATCGATTGGAAGAATTATCTGCCAAATTTTAAGGATTAGGGAAGGGATGATGCTTGTTTACATTTCGTCAAGTTTCATTTTCATATTAATAAGTTAGGATTTTACTTGCTTGAATACTGCATCATGAAGATGTTTATGGCTACCCTAGAAGAAGACATGAGGTCATGGTATGAAAATTTCCACCTTGTTGTCTATACTCTTTAAAGGACTTTCATACAATATTTTTTTAGCATTATAAAGAATCTTATCCTTCCTTGTTGCTAGTCGAAAACTATTGTGAGCATGTTGAACGTTTCATTCAACACCTTCAAAGTTTGTATGGTGATGAAGATTTAATGGATGATGAAATTCAAGAAGCCCTTTTTTAATATTCTTCTCAACAAGAAACAATAGAGACTAGCTGTAATGATAATCAGAACAATTTTTAGTAGATTAGAACTTCTCCCTTGACTAGAAATGAAATATATCAATTTCTCAATGTAGATAGTCATGTTTCATCCCCTAAAATTGATGAAAATATGCAAAAGGTTTGTCAACTTGTATGTGACCAAGAGTATGAGGATAGTTAAACAATTGCCTCTTCAAATCAATCATTTTATGAGTTTCTGTCCCATGATAAAATTACTTAAAATCAAAATTGTGAAAGTGCTCATATTGGTGTTTTTTCACATTCTCAAGAGAATCATGTACAAGAACTTATTTCTCTTCATTCATCTGAAAGTCAAAATGATTGTTTTCGAACAAAATTACTGAAGGTTAATGAGGTAAGATCAAAATTGTTTGATGAGCAAGAGAGTATTTTAATGCACATGATGTGGCTGTCGTATTTGAATTTGTTTTGGATGGTATAAAGTCTTTTTCTGATGACAATAATGAATAGTTTACTGCCATGTTTTTTTAGAATGATGCTAAGAATCAAGGTATAAAGAAAGAAAAACCAATAGTTGTAAATGAAGTTTTTTCTCTTGTGTTTTCTAATTGAAAAGATTTGAATTTTCATGTTTTTCATGATCCTTTGGCCAGTCTATCAGTGAAGGTGATTTTTTTTGTTCGTAAGCTCAGTTTTTGGATTCAATTTTCGTTTGAGTTTCCATCCTTTTTATTTATCTTTCTGCTTATGGAAGGTGTGACCATAATTCCAGTGAATGGCCATCTCCTTGCCTGGTTGCACTAGAAATTTCATATCACCTAATTGTGAAGACATTAAACAAATTAGAGTAGGATGTTGTTCAATAAGTTCAAAACTAGAGCATATTTTCAGCAGATTGTTTTTTAGTTTTCAATCAATGTTTTTAATAAGGATTGGACTCGGTTAGATCTTAGGTCACAATTTGCAGGTTTCAGTTTGATTTCAGTTGCAAGTCAAGTTATTAGTCTTCGATTTGAGAGTATCCCAATGGATCAAGAACATGGTCAACATGTTCTTTGCTACCTCCTAGGGCGACAATATCCCCAATGGAGCCTATTGTTAGCATCAATTTTGCAACAAGTGTCATGGTTTGGAAGATATGAATGCATCTTTGGACCCTATTTTTCAAGAATTCGACATATTTATTTTTCTAAAAATAAACTCATAGACAACTATTGATGAGACACCTCATCAATTTGACTTGGGGATCAGATCTAACCATCCCCTTTATTATTTCAAATAGTTTACTAAAGCTAGGTCAAGAGGTTTTCAGATCCATTTCTTTTTGATCTTAAGGATTATTGTAATTAATACTTTCCACAAATTGTGGATTTGAAACCTATGTATTATTTCTATAAAGTAAATATAAAAATAGAGCCAAAGGCTAGTTCTTGAGAAAAAATTGTTGTCTATGTGTTTAAGGCTTTATTCATTTACAGTGTTCCAAGTTCATTAGATTTGATCAGTGATACAAAGATTCATGTGCTGGTATCTCTTAGTCTATATTTTCTATATGTTTCAATGTTTCCTCCTTTGTAATATAATTTGAATGAAATGTCTTCTGATATTTGAATGAGAATAAATGTTGCATAATTCATCCTTGTTTTTTATGCTCTCTCTCATCGATTCAAATATTTGCACTTGTATCTTCTAAATATACATCAGGAGCCATTTCATATGCCCTATTTTAGTGGATTGTTCTTCTATTTTCCTCTTTCAGCTAAAATGATGACAAATTTCTAGGATGTACCATCTACCTTGTCTTTGCAAATCCTGATCAAACAACCAATATTTTGGTAAATTTCTATAAACCTTAGCCTATTGAATCCATTTCCCAATATACTATTTCCTTCATGCCCAACCAAACCCTAACACAACTCAACTGAAGATCTAACCACTATGTGAATGTACAGTTAGTTGGTAATTTAGTGATTAGGCTATCAGAGAGAGACCTCTCTATGTTGAAGGGGATAGCCTTCAATCTGTAAGATTGGTTTGAATGGTTACATTAGGAATTTCTCTCTTACAACTAAGAGGGTATTTATGAGTGATAACAAAATGTATGATTCTTGATCATGCAATAATGAGCTACAGTCAAGCACATGAGAAAAAAAACCAAGTGAAAGGTAATGTTGGTTCCCTTTACGTGATTCAAGGAACCAAATAATGAAGAAACTAAATCTAAGGTAGACCACCCTCTAGGCCACTCTCCCAGGATAAATGTGCTAAAGTCGACAGGGTAAGGCCCACCATAGATGAGACAATAAGGAGTGCTCAAAAAAGGCACACATAATAGTAATGTGATTGATAAATGCTAACACCGAAGGGTACAATGAAGAATGAGTGGATGTATGGGCTTGAAAGTTCACTTGTTAGACAATAACATGCAAGGTTTACTTGGAAACAATCGATATGATTCTAGTAGGAATGGTCAATTACTGAAACTAAAAGAATTTTAAAGATATATTAGGACATCCAGAGGTCGAATCTCAACAATATATAATAGGTAGGACACCCGTAGGGGATGATATACTATAGTAGGACACAAGGGCGTTATGAAAAAACTCCATGTTACATAATTATTAAATATGGAAAATTTGTACACACATAAGATGACACTCATAGTTGGAAAACAACATGTATGATTGAGCATTCCCTGCTAAAAACATCATAAGTATAAAAATTTATAAGTTTTTCCAAAGTTCCAATTAAAAAATCAACCGTCATGAGTGTGCCAAAGGCTACTTTTACCATACCTCACAGATTTTTCTTCAATAGGTGTGAGGGTTCAACAAAGTGCATAGTGAGAATCCATAGACCACATCACATGATATGGGCCAAATCTCCCTAACAATACTAGATCAGATAACTAGTTTTGAGCCGCTTCATTTCAAATTTAGTGATATGTGGCCCCCAAGGAATCCTCTTCTCCTTCCCCTAATCTCTTTCTCATTAATGAACCAAGGGAGGGAAGGAGTGATTCAAATTCTATAAATTCAAGGATTGGAAAAAACCATTTGTTGGCTTAAGGGGTCCTAACCCAGGTTCAGAGTTAGTTACACCAACCAACAAAACCCTACACTACTGGCCCTTTTGGTAACAACCTGTGTAGTGCAGGCTACAGTCTCATCCGAAGTAGTATGGGGGGGTGTTGGAACAAAGTTTTTGCATCCAGAGATTAGTGTGATGTCTTTTAGTGCCCTATATCTATCTTCGCACAGATCTATAAGCCCCTAGGGTGTGGTACTACAACTCTATCCAAATAGCCTATAGACCTTCGTGAAGGTCTATGATTGGTCTTTACAAACCCTTAACAGTTAATTTATTCACTTATGTGCACGAGAGAACAATCTTGGATTAGTGTTCGCACATATTTACTAAATTCATTTAGAAAACATAGCAGAACTCATCACAATCTTTAAGAAAGTACTTAACATGCATTGTGTACATCTATTAAGACTTATTCAAGTGAATCTCACACTATTAGGTCATTATTTCATAAACACATTATTCATCCACATCATATATCAGAAACGGAAGTAAACATAAATAAACAAATATACACATGAATTCTTCAATAATCTTCTTTATTGATGTTCAGTTCAAGTTTACAGATTCAAAACTACCTCGCGCACTCAGCTACAGGGGTCCGCGCACTCAATCACCGACTCTACCTAGGACTCTACGCACTCAGTTGTAGATCCTTTCTCTCCTATCTGATCTGCTTCTCTACACTATCACTTATAATACTCTATTCATCCTCCACATAGATTATGCCTTAGAATCTCTAAGACACACCTATTTATAGCCTTTTACATACAATCCCATGGGCCATGGACCATGGGTGAGTCTCATAGCCGACTCAAAGTTTAGATAAACAAAGGGATAAAATCCCTTTGACCCCTAGCCATATACGTGCTCCGCATCCACAAATCATGGATACTTTACATCATTTACAAAAATTACATCAAAACTTGGGTTATCTTAACCCCAAAATTGAACCAGTGGACCCCATCCCAACACCTACCAATCAATGCCCCTCATTGGAAGAATTGAAATTCCTTCCTCATTCCCCTCAAGTGCTAGATTATTACTCTCCGAACAAGGATGAGAAAACCATCGAACCTTGTAATAAGGGCTTATTTACCAACCAATATTTCACCATCTGTGTGAAATATGGACATTACACCTATCATTTTCCCAATGATATTGGGATGCGTTTAATGCATTACATCACGATAATATGGTTGCACCATTCCTTCCACCCACTTTGGATGCAGATGATGCACCTCAAACCATCTATTTCATTTCCTTTGAAGATAACTACCAAAAAACACACCCATTTGTGCTTTGTAATCATACCTCTCATTCAACAACACCATCTATTAGAGTGAATATGAATAATTCATCGACCCATAATCCAAATCCTTCATTCACCCTATGCAATGGGCTAGGAAAATTGATCAACTAGTGTCCAACCCTAAGAGAGCTTCCACATATTCTGCATTCTTCTTTTACAACCGCAATGTCTACACACAAGATCAAATTATTGTGCAACCATCCACCATTTCATATTTGCACACAACATGCACATCACATGCATAATTTCCCTCACCTCCCTATGTTTCAGGAGGCATGGGATACTTTGCAACAGACTAACGTAGAATTTCTTATTCTTCTTCCCTCATATTCTAAATCCAAATCTCATGTGGGACATCATACTAGTTTGAATCCTTTATGCATTGTTCCCAAGACACCAAGACCATCCCCTCACAATTCTCCTCTACATGTGTGAGAGATTCTTCCACACCCTAGTGCTAATGACATGAAACACCATATTCACTTAATTTCTTCTTCCATTTGAAAAATTATTAATGTTGTATGCTCATCATTCCATGGTGTCTAGATCACTTCATACATTGCGAAGGATGCACCATCCATTACCACGTGGTCCCAACCTGTCTATGTGTTGTCCACATCTCTTGGTCCCATGGAATCAACTACAGTACCATACCCTTTCTATTTAATCAACATTATTGGGTCCTTCATTTATGTGGTTATGTTTTGGTAGAAAATAATGTTAGAAATAGGAAGCACAAGCTAGGAAATAAAATGGTTAAATTGGATGGAAAGCAACACCAGAAAAGAAGAAAGTGACAAGCAAGATAAATTAAGTAGTTACATTAGAAATCATCAAAGCCATGAAAGAAGGATCAAGTCACTAAGGTTGAAGAGATCAAGTAAATGTGGACCAAGCAAAGATATATCTCATCAAGTTGGTTAAAGTGGACCATATCAAGAGAGTGCAGACAAGATTCAAGAGGTCAAAAATTATATATATCCGCACAGAGCAAGATGTGAGGAGAGAGATCAGAGAAAGGTTGTTATGCTACCGCAATGAGGACCTACTTTCTCCAAAGATATTATGTTGTATTTTTTTCATAGTTTTTCATCTCTAATGAGAGTTTTAGATGGAGCTCTAAATAAATCTGTCAAAGTCTTTATGAATCTATATTTGTAATGATTGAATTGGCTTGACTATATATATAAAATAGATTGTTATGAGGAGTTATATATGTGTTTATGAATGAGTGTGATTGTATTGCATGGCTCCTTTAAAAATGTTCTAAAACTTTTGTTAAATTCCCTATTACGCATTTACTTACTTTTGCACAAGAGTTATTCTATAGATTTGTGGATGTTTATGAGTTTAATGAGTAATTCAATTAAGGAAATGAGTCCTATCACTCTCTGAAATCCCAGAACATCACTTATAAGTCTCAGCACGCCTCAAATGAGACCTTTTTCCCTTGTGAAAGATTGAAAATGTCGTAGACATGCTAGACTACCACTACCCCTTTGTTGGCACCATGCGTTCAAACCCTGGGTCATTATAGTAAAAAGTTTCACCAAAAAATGGCTCTATTGTTGGGACCCAAATATTAATTGGGGTTCTTATATAATGGTGACCAGGATTATCAAAATTAGTATTCAAGAATGGTGGGAAGAGAAGCTTGATTCTTTTTTCATCAACAGAACGAGTTGCGACAAAAAAAATTGGATTGGGGTTAGGGATGATATTCTCTTTTCAAACATTGCATATGATCGATATGATATCTTTTGGTGAAAATTTCCTGATGAATTGTATCATTGGTTGAGTAGATTACATCTTACCTTGGGAAATAGAAGTGCTAGGCGAATCTTTGAGACTTGGATTACAACCAATATAGTTGCTTTTGCATTGCTTAGATTGCAAATTGACAAGGGTTGTTGAATTTTGGGTACAAGTAACATTAGAGGGGTATATCATTGAGTTTTCTATAGATAATCATCCATCAATTTCTAAGTCCAAACCGGTGTTCAGGTATGGACTAAGAGGAAAAATTATAAATGGGTTTCCTCTATTGATTGAAATTCTCATGGTGGAAGAAAGGTTACTACCATTTCAACAATCTAATATGGTAGGGTAAACCCTTGTACTAGGGGTGGGGATATTGGGAGAGATATTGATTAGTGGTAGAATATGAGAGGAAGTTGAGATGGATGGCAAGGAGTTGCGGAAGGCTCGAGACTTTAGAGAACTTATAAGTGTGTAGATAACTAATGAATGGAGGGAGTGTAGGTTGTGTGAGATTAGGATAAGATGACATGAGTTGTAGTAGATAAGTGAAGTGTTGAGTAGTTCAAGGTTGTAGAGAGGAGATATGATCCACCTAGAGTTGCGAAATGAGACAGTAGGAGGAGGATCAAATTCTATTGCAATAGGAGGAAATAGAAGATAGGATATAGGAGATAAACATAGGAATAACAAGGACCATTAGGAATCAGGAGAAGTCTGAATTCCAAAAATACCAAGAAAAAAAATTATGATGATTGACCCAATTACTCATGTGGATGAGGACATGCACTTCGTCATGATAATATTGTTCCATGAAGATGTTTACTCCCGCACAAGTAGAAAGTTGGAAGGTAGAAACATGGTTGGTTCTATCCCTACCCTTCCCCTTGTACTCATCAAGATCCGCTAAGTTTTATTTTCAAAATAGTAAATAATTTGAAGTTTCATAGAGTTCATAAGGCATACATAACTGGTAGTTCTAGTCGCAATAGGAAATCAAGTTCTAAAACCTATTCACAATCTAGTTCAAGAAGCATTATATTAGTTCCACATATTCCTACTTCAATGCCTTAAAAGGTAGTTGGTTCCTTTACTAGGTACCCTAAGTTTTTAAGTTGAGGATATGAGGATGCATAACAACATTGGTACTTGTGTGAAGCTATTTGGAGGGCTAGATATAATACAAATGATTCTAAAATGGTTGAGTTACACAACACCTTGAGGAATAGAGATCTTTGGTGGTTCGTTAAGTGGCCATTGATGGCTAAAATTATAATTTTGGATATGGTCAAACATGAATTCATTAAGGAGAATAAACTCCCTCATACTGAACAATAGGGCTTAGCCGAATTATGGGACATTAGACAATGAGAGGGAGAAACTGCATGGGAATGTATGAAGTGGTTCAAGGATGTTGTTGGGAAGATAAATTATCTTATTCATCCTTATCACCAAAAGGATTGGTTCATAAAATCATTTTTTCCACTGACTAGAATTCCCTTAATGCAACATACGAGATGCGTTGGAGTAGGCCATGAAAATCGAGGCAATGACATGGTATCCTCTTGAATATAGAATAGGTTCTATTTCTAGAGATCTCAATATAATTGGATTAAAACATCAAATTGATAATTTGATTGAAACATTAAATGATATGAATGTTTTAGTACCTTCTCGTCCGCAAGTTTGGTGTACCATTTGTCATACTAAAGGGCAGCATACTACATAGTGCCCGAGGTCGCAAAGTTCATGACCTTCTACTATTCCTATGGGACCACATCTACCATATTTAGGACATTCTAGAGGAGTCACATACATTTCAACAAGTGTTCCTTTCTAGGGACATACTCAGTACCATGCCTTCCCTAATCAACAACGTATGCCTGCTAATGAATATTGTGAAATATGTTGTACTTATGGCCATGCTCCTCAACTTTGTCCTATGCTGCAAAAATATTAAAATGTTATCAATAATATATTATATGAGTTTTTTTTATCTACCACTCATCATACCAAAAAGAGTAGAGCCTTCGATGCTTTGGCTGATCGTCTAGATCGTACTGCATTTCAGGTAAATTAATCCCCTCGAGGAAGTGGAGGAGGTGGATATATAGGAGGAAGGAATGAAAGTAAAGGTGTAATTTGATGTTATAATTGTGACCAAGAAGGCCATGTCACTAGAGAATATCCATTTCCAAGGAGACACTGGTTTTCTCATTATTGAGTGAATTCTCACTCAACTGAAGATTTCCGATAGTTGATTGTTGGATGGGAAGAGTGCAATAGTAAAAGAGGTGCTAACTTGATTAATGTAGAACCAATGGAGCCTAAATCAATCCCACAACCTAATAGTAATATCATTACCAGGGGGGTAAGCACACTATAGATTAAAATGATGTGATTAAACAACCTACTATTATAAAAGTTACATTACCAAGGAGACCATATGATCTCGTTTAGCAGAAGGAGTATTACAAGAATGATGTTGAAATTTTTAAATAGTTAATTTCCTCTTATATCCCTAAAGCTAGTGTTAGTATGGAAATTTTTGGAAGGTGTACCAAAAATTCCCACTCTAGCTACTGGTGAAAAATTGTCCTAACAATAAAAATGAAAAGTAAACTCCATAGTATTCATCTTAACTTCATTTATGAAAAATCAGTTAGATAAACTGATGCAAAACGTGATCACAGAAACTAGAAATGCAAGATAAAAACCACACAAATATCTAATAAAATGGCTGAATTTTTGTCAATAAGAAAGTAATACACTTAGTAGAGCAAGACTGTTGAGATTTAGGACTTATAAGTCCTCCTGCGTGGGAGGTTACTTTGTTGTTCCCTTCGTTGCTACAGACTAGTTTCTCTCTCCTCCTTTGGAAGTGTGTAACAAATAGAAGAAGATCATAACTCAAGAGTGGGAGTTCGAAAGACTTGAGATGATAATGATGACGTTGAAATGGTCATGTGTGAGTGAGGGAAAAACCTCTCTATTTATACTAAAATGCTAGGATAGATCTAGATCTAGTGAAATAATATAATATTATTAGACCAAATCAAGATCTAACTGGTAGGAGCATTTTATTATATTTAAGAGGAAAAGATTAATTAAATGGTCAAAAATATTTATTTAGTGAACTAGCTTACAAAAAAAAGATTTATTGAGTTAATTAAAAAAAATGGTTAAAGTAATTAATAAGTAAAAATAATTTATCAATCACTTTAAGAAGATATAGTCAAGGTGAATTAGAAATAATTACTAAATAGTGTTTTAATAATTATTTTATAGGAGAAATGTGTGATTATTAGGGTATAATAAATAAATAATTATTTATTTAATTATTCTTGGGAAATATGGTTAGAAGGAATTAATAAAGAGTAATTTAATAATTTTTCAAGGGAATAATAAATAAATAGTGATTTATCTAATTATTTATATGAGTTTTTTGGGTTATTTTCAGAAATAATTTAGGAAAAATGGTTCTCTAAATTATTTCCTAAAGTGAAATTGGGTTTTAATTTGTAAAAAAAACCATACTACATGGCGTATTTCGAACATTTTAGTGGAAAATGGCTAGGTGACCACTTTTTAGTTGATAACAGATTGTCCCCTAATGTATGAGTGTTAGGAGCATATCATATGAATGAAGTACATTGTAGGTTCAATTTCATGAGACACCAAAGGGGGGGGGGGGGCTATATATATCTATATCTATATCTAATATATATATATTATATATATAAATATATATAGAGAGAGAGAGAGAGAGAGAGAGAGAGAGAGAGAGAGATTGCATTGTAGGGAAGGATGAGGACTACAGAAGGCGAGACTTGCTTGTCAAATAAGTGTCTCCTTCATGGTGTGTACATGATGTCAATAAGGCGAGGGAGGCATACCCATACCCACTAAAATAACTTAGTACAAATAATAATGGTGATCTAGGTGGATATTGGTGTCCACCCATGTATTCCACCCAGACCCCCCAGTCAGTTTCATTTGTTTCCTTGTTCATTTCAACATTTACTATTTTTAGCAGTTTTTTTTGGGTCTTGAATTTTAGAGCAGTTTTGACCCCCTAAACAATGTTTTTTGGGTCCACAAAAGACCCACAGCCATAGGGTAGGGACATATGGCAAAACCTTTAGTACACAGAGGGACCTTTCCAACAAGGTATCATACGCATCAAACAAAGATAATATGACCAAGTTATGACCTTGGGAAGTTGGCTGCCTAACTAACCCCAACGAGGCCCCCAAACTCGGTGTTACATCTCCTGGGGTTAGGGTTTTGATTGTTTAGGGTTTTCTCATGTTTTCCAATAATAAATAGGCCCTTGAGCCTCATTATAACATAGTTCATAGGCATGTAGCCACCACATTTCTTCTCAAAGATAAGATACCATCACCCGAGCTATCTTATTTCCATTATGTTTGTAAGCATAGTTCAATATTTTTCTATTAATGAAATGAAGTGTTTTTCTGCCACATATCTATGATTATGATTATATCTATAAGTTGTTGCATTCTTTTTTAAGTTCAAATAAGGTGTATCAGAGTGGTCTTCTCTTTCTCTGTTTTTATTTGCATGTCCCCAACGAGGTTAGGGTATAAGGAGTTAGGGCTTGATTTGGTTGAACCATTACAAGATCAGCCTCACAAAATCTGACAACCTCCCATGGAGAAAGAAAAGAAAGATGAGGGGGAAGGAGGTCCTTTCAAAATGTTGCTTGAGGAAGCCCCCAAGAGACAGAGGGACACAATGATGGATAAATTTTCCCAGATCCTTCGACGACTACCCACAGGTGATGCATCTTCATCTAGCAGCCACTCTAGACGTGCCACCCCTTTTAAGGTACAAGTTAACTTCGATATTCCCATATTTGAACACCTGATAGATGTAGATGCTATAGATAAATGGTTAAATCTATTGAAAGGATATTTTTCAGTTCATGACTTTTCCAATCGAGAAAATATTAATGTTTCACTTCTTAAAGTTGCCCCACTCATCAAAGATTGGTGGGAAACCTATTATAAACAAAAGGATGAGAGTGAACCCTCATTTTTTTCAGCGTACCCACTTGGAATTATTTCTGAGATGCCATCAAGGAACAATATTACCCTATCGAGAGCTACGAAGACAAATACATAAAGTGGACCATGCTATGGCAGGGAAGGGACCATGATGTGCCAGAGTTCACAAATAATTTCCATACCCTTCACATGAAGCTGGGTGTAAAGGATAATGAGAAAAATTTGGTGCTCAAGTACCACGTTTATATACAAGTACATCCAGGAGGAGATTGAGTTCTTGGATATTTCCTCGCTCAGCACAGTGTATTTCTATGCTGTCAAGATTGATCAGAAGTTTAAACAGAAGAAGTGGGACTTTGGATCTGTAAATACAAAGAAAGGAAAAGGTGCCCACAAACCACATAATAAAGGACCAAGCCAAGGTGATGCTACCTAAGACATCCCACCAAAGCTGCAAGCAAAGAACAACACCCCTAAGACAAAGAAGGACATGGGAAAATGGTGCGAGTTCCATAAGAGCTCCACTCACAATACAAGTGAGTGTTGGGCCAAGCTGTCACTAGTGGTCGAGCTGAAGGCTTTTGAATCAGACAGAGCTTCCAATTTTAAAGCAGAACCCAATAAGGGAACTGACAAAGGGAAGTAGATCATTGATGAGGAGCCTAGTACCATCGTGGCTACCACCAATATCTAGAATATTGAGCCTGGATATCCAGAGGAGGGGGTGCGCCTATTCCACTCATAGATGTGGGTGAATGGTTCTCCGTTGCAGTTCATTGTCAATTAGGAGACAAAAGAACGTCATTTCAGTAGAGGTAGTGAAGTGGTTGGGCCTAAATACTATAGCACATCCATAGGCATACACCAACGGGTGGCTTCACTAAGGACAAGATATTTGTATCATCCAGTAGTGCCACCTTCCCTGCAACATCAAGCCCGTCACAGATGAGATATTATGTGACATTGCTCCTCTTGAATTTTATGATGTATTGGTAGGGTAACCATACCTATGGAAGTGACATGCTCTATATCAATCCAGAACTCGCTTTGTGATTATTAATTTGGATAATAAGTTGTATAGGATACCAGAGGTAGCCCCGCCTACCGCCATCTCTTTGATCACTACAAAGCAATGCAGTAAAATCATTTCCTAGACCAGGAAATTTTTTTCTTATGATTTTCCCTTAGGGCAAGAAGAAGCTTGTGGCCATGGCTTCCAAGCAGGGCCCCTCTGCATAGCAACAATAGATGGACAAGGTCATGGAGGAGTAGGGGGATATTTTCACCTCACCCACAAGGGTACCTCTACACTGTCAATTCAAGCACTCACGGATATGACCCCGGGCACGTTGCTACCTAATGGATTGATCTATCAACACACTATTCTGGAGAATGATGAGATCAAGAGGTAGATTCAGGAACTATAGCAAAAAGGGCACATCGGGTCAAGCTCATCACCTTGTGGGAGCTTGATTATATTGGTATAGAAGAAGTATGTTACTTGGAGGCTCTGTATTGACTATCGGGCATTAAACAATATCACTATCTGGAATATGTACCCAATCCCGCAGATTGATGACCTTCTGGACCAGCTCAAGGGGGCCAAATATTTCAGCAATATTGATTTGAACTCATGTTATCACCAAGTTCCTATCGAACCTTACGATGTGTGGAAGACTCCTTCAAATCCAGGGAAGGAATTTTTGAATGGTTGATCATGCCATTTGGATTGAAAAACGCCCCTGCATCCCTCATGAGACTGATGGAAAACATCTTGCGACCCTTTACCAATGCATTTGTGGTGGTGTATTTAGATGACATCTTGATCTTCAGCTAGAGTTGGGAAGAGCACCTCCACCATATTTGACAGGTCCTTCAAACCCTACGCCAACACAAGTTGTGTGCTAACTTAGATAAATGCACCTTTGACCTGAACTAGGTTCAATATCTGGGTTACATCATTGATGAGTAGGGTGTACATGTGGACCCATCCAAGATACAAGAAATCTAGGATTGTCCAGCCCCAACCACTCTAATAGAGCTCTGTAACTTTTTGGGTCGTGCCAATTTCTACCATAGGTTCATGTTGGGGTTCTCTCATATCACTTGGCGTTTAAGTCAAGTCACCAAGGGCGGAGTGAAAGAATTTATTTTTTGGTTGGAAACCCAAGAATAATTGTTCCCCAAGTTGAATAATCACCTCTGTTATGCACCAGTGTTCACATTACCAGACCTGCAACAACCATTTGAGATTGAGACAGGTTCCACCAATTATGCTATTGGTGTGGTTCTTACTCAGCTTGGGCATCCAATGGCTTACCACAGTTAAACACTTTCAGACACGGTCTGAAAGTACCCCACTTATGACATGTTGGGTTGTGTTATATTATTTCCATGACTACCCCATGCGCGGGGAAGTCACAGGGGGGGCGATAGCCCCCTTGCACAGGGTCCAGAGTAGTTCCTGGGGAAAATATTTTTGGACCCTATATTAGGTGGGCAGACCTACCTATGGTTTTGTGCATGGATTTCACACATGGTTTTGGGCATGATGGTTTTTTTTCCATGGTATTTTGTAGATCCAATCAAGGGAACTACGATTATGTTCTAATCCAGGGTTAATGGATTGGGGTTTATGGATGCTTCAACATGTATATATGTGTATTGTAACATTGAAAGGAAAATACTGAAAAATCAATCTAGTAGTCCCAATTTTGCGATCCAGGGGAAAATCTTTGTGTATATATGTTTTATGTTTTACAATCTCACCATTGTTTATTTCTTTTTTTAGAATTCATATGGAGGTAATTTTTGTACGGGGTTAAGACCTACACGACAAAGAAATGTATTCCATTTTGTAGGCTTAACGTCAATTGAAGCATTACATTATGGGGAAGGAAATGGTCATCCACATAGACCACCGACCTCTACAGTTCATACAGACACAAGGTAAGTTGTAGAATGATCACCATCAGAAATGGTCCACCTATTTACAACGATTCCATTTGAACATTAAGTAGAGGAAGGGAAACACCAATAATGTTGGTGATTGCCTCAATCGACCACCAGTCATGGCACTTATTACTATACTTGAATCTCGTGGGCATGAGACATCAGGGTGGCCACATCTTTACGCGAGTGATCTAGAATATGGCAACATATACCAGACACTCCTGGAAGGGAAGCAAGTTCCGAATTTTCACCTTTAGGATGTACTATTATGCCACCTGGGACACATCTATGTTCCTTCAAGTGAGCGTACCAAGATGATTTGGGAGGTACACTACAACAGTTCGCTGGGCATTTCGAAGTAGAGAAAACATTGGTGGTATTACAAAAGTATTTTTATTGGCCGAAAATTTGTTAGGATGTTGGGAAGCACATTAGGTCCTGCACTGCTTGTGCCATTTCAAACCAACCATCAAGAAGAAATTCTTGTATACTCCTCTACCTACTCCTAGCCAACCTTGGGAATCTGTCTCCATGGATTACATGTTGAGCCTTCCTTCTACTAAGAACATCAACAATTGTATTTTCATGGTCATTGACAGATTCTCTAAGATGGCCATCATGGCGGCCTGCAAGAAGAGTATCATAACACATACCACTGCTAAGCTTTTCTTTGAGTGAGTATGGTTACACTTTGGGATCCGACAGTCCATTGTCTCAGATCAGAACAACAAATTCTTGAGTGCATTTTAGTTAAGTCTCTGGTTGATGCTAGATACAGAACTTACCAAGTCCATGAATTTCCATCCCCAAAGAGATGGCCAAACAAAGGTTATCAACAGGATGATCATACACATTCTGCGCATGTAAAAATCAAAGCATCCATGCACATGGGATGAAAGTATCCCCTATGTCCAACACATCTACAATAGAGCTCTCCATGGCTCAACATGCCACATCCCCTTTCAGGTAGGGCTGGTATTTCAGCCATTATGCCCCATTGATGTGGCCATACAATTTGTAGCCACTGAGGTAGATTCGGGTCACATTCAGTCTGAAGTAAAAAGAGCTAACAACTTCATTGAGCGCATTCAACACATCTGCCAATAGGTCCATGATATATTGGATAAAGCCAATGCTAAGTACAAGTAGTGACATGATCAGCATTGAGTGACGCACAAGTTCTAGGTTGGCAAAAAAGCTTGGCTACATTTGCAGAAAGACCGCCTTTTTATACCCCACCGCAAGATTCGCCTACTCCAATATGGGATATATGCCATCAACAAGGCCATAGGTGACAATGCCTTCAAGCTTAGCATCACACCATTCCTTGGTATACACCCAGTGTTCAATGTGGATCACCTTCGACCATACTTTCCACCATTGTTGGACACATCTGACATTGTAGAACAACTCACACCAACAGAGCTCAAACTAGACTGCATGGAATAGGCCATAATTGATCAGATCATGGACACACAGATCAAGAACAATCACCAATAGAGCATACAACTATATTGAGTTGTCAAATTATGCCAAATCCTTCACCGGGGCAAGTGGTTCACTAGGGACCAAGTTTAACATAAATTTCCTCACCTCATGGAGGTTGTACATGCAATGGGGACCATTTATTCCTAAGGGGGGGGGGGGGGGATGATCCAAGTGGATATTGGTGGACACCCACCTATTCCACCTAGGCCACCCAATCAGTTTGATATGTTTCCTTGTTCATTTCAGCATTTACTATTTTTACCATTTTTTTTTAGTCTTGAACTTCGGGAGCAGTTTTGACCCCTTAAATGGTGTTTTTTTGGGGTCTGTTGCAGGCCAATAACCATAGGCAAGTACCTACGATGAAACATGTAGTGCTCAATACATTTCCAACAAGGTACCGTACATGCCAAATGGAGATAATATGACCAATTTAAGACCCCGGGAAGTTGGCTACCCAACTAACCCCAACGGGGCCGACAAACTCTTGGTGTTACATCTCTTGGGGTTAGGGTTTTGGTTTTTTAGGGTTTTATCATGTTTTCCAATAATAAATAGGCCCTTGAGCCTCATTGTAACATAGTTCAGAGGCATGTAGCTGCCACATCTATTCTCAGAGATAAGCTACCATCACCTGAGCTATCTTATTTCCATTTTTTTTGTAAGCATAGTTCAGTATTTTTCTGTTAATGAAATGAATTACTTTTCTACTTCATCTTTGTGTTTATGATTATATATGTAAGTTATTGTGTTCCTGTTTAAGTTCGGATCAAATGGTGTGCCCAACAACGTGGGTCTAGGAAACATAATACATGATACATGACGTGTTGGCATTAATGGGACAAAAAATAATACAATGAAACAAAGAGTCCCATATACATATGTGCCTAGAATACAAAGGCCATGACTGATATAATGAATACCATTGAACTTATTACATATGAATGGATTCCCCCAATCTGAAATTAGGGGGAGATCACAATCAAAGAGGCCCTGCTAAATAGGAAAGGGCTCTAAAGATCTGAATGAACCATCTGAACAAGGGACTCATGTTGAGGGCTTTGTGATCGGATGAATTGATCCATTCAAATCTAAATAAATACATCTAAGGTTGAATCATGAGATATTGACTTATGAGAATGTGGGGGGATACCTTAAGGGATACCCCATCATGTGGTATAAAACATCTCACACACATCTAGTGAAGGTTGGCATAATATGCAGAAGCACTAGACCATAAAATGTATGAATTGTGATCTTGTGATAATGGGTTGGAGTCAAGCACACAAGAAATGACCAAGTCAAATAAGGGTTCCCTTCACTTGATCTGAGGTACTCAATAATTAAGAATATGGGTCCAAGGTACACCATCCTCTAGGCCACACTCATGGAATAAATGTTTTGAAATTGATAGAAGAGAGCCCGCTAGAGTTGAGGCAACAAGGAGTCCTCAACAAAGGCACGAGGAACATAGTAATGTGATTGATAGAGACTGACAAAAGGGAGGATGAAATGGTATGAGTGGACTTATAACTTCCACTTTCATAACATTATATGCATGTTTGATCTTCCAGTGACTGATATGACTCTAGAGGAGATGGTTAATTACTAAGAAAAAGGATTTTCAAAGATAGATTAAGATAGATGAAGGCCAAATCTGGGTAAGACAAGATTAATGCAACAAACAGAGGGGACACTATTCTATAAGAGGACTCAACGGGATCCTGAGCAGACTCCATGAGACATAAGGGTGACTCATCTCTAATGCCTTGAACATTGGTGACTCAATAATGCTACCACAAGAGAGAGGCCCAAAGGGGACTAGGAAAACATGAGTGAACAGTGGTTACTCATGACAAAAATTGACACATAATTCAATAGGTGCAAAGAAAAAGTGGTTCCAGAGTATGAGCGAATCATATAAAGAGATTCGATTTTAATAGGTGGCAAAGTGAGACCTCATGGAAAAAAGGGTTTCCTAACGAAGTTTCAAATTACGAAAAATCAAGGGAGACCCATTATAGAGCTCACTAAGAGCTTTCTAATGGTGCATATAGTTCGTCAAATTGAGCTATGGTGTGCCCATAATGGACAAAGGAAAAATTATGTTTTTCCTATAAAATGGATTCTTGTCCCTAATTCAAATTCATTTGTGCATTGTGTTGTTGGTGAATTTGGAGAGGAGAGCTCCCTAAAACTTGGTGAGTTCATAGCGAACAAACCAACCAATGGATTTTGGATTTGTGACTTTTGGGTGGGTGGCCTTACTTGTCTAAAAATGGACTTAATGTTTCTTGGAAGGATGGTTCCTAGTGAAGAATTAAGGAAAGAAGAGAATATGGGAATGGACAACTAGAGGAATTTTAGAATCATCCTCACCCACCAAGTCAAACACGGGGACTAGATGGTAAGTGTGGAATCACATAGATTAGAATGTTTCAATGTATGGTATGAATTGTTTGCAATATGCAATGTGTATATAGATCATTGGAGAGACTGGTAGGAAAAACTATCCATAAAATGAGAGGATAATCAACCATACCTAGATCATTGGGGTCTAGGCTAAGACTAAGTGAGAAATCGGCCAAGGGGACCACCATGCCCCCAAGCATGATATACCACCCCCTAACATATGATGACAAAGTGAACTGATTTAGTATGTAAAGGAGGGAATCATTTTCCCATCTAGATGTGTATGTAACATGCTATGGACATGACAGATGTATTTAGAATAATTGATTCCAAACACTTGTATGAATGATTTGGGTACATAATAGGATTATGAAATTTATTGTGTTGTCACCATTTATTGTTATCATGGTTGTCCTCTTATGGGAAGAAGGGATGAAGGATGCAGTAGGAGAAGGGCAATGGTGGAGAACCGATCTCATGTGTTACTATATATATGATTCAAATGGATTGAATTTCTAGGTTCACATACATGGCATGACCATACCAAAGAATGGATTTAGATATAATGAATTGATGCTCACTTAGATGACACTGGGGTTGAAAAAGAAAAAAATTCTAAGGGACTGGGTTGTTAAAGTAAGGCATATGAATGATTACATGGATCATCCCCAATGTGATCTGGAGTGATATGAGACTCTAAAAGTTCTTCAAAATGGGGAATAATAATGGGACTAGGGTAAACACTACCATATGTGATATGAGGGTTGAGGAGAATGGATTCTATTGGACCCTCAACTGTATATTCCCCCTTACCCAAATATTGTGTGGAAATGTAATGGCCACAAGGTGGACGTGTTTTGAATTCCTCATTTTGAAGTAAGGGGTGATTGAACCAACCATCATGATGTGAGAAATGGTTCACATACAAGTGGATTCAAATTCCATTGATGTTGAGATAGAGGTATCTTGAAAATATGGATCTAAAGAAATGAATTCATATACTCCCAAGGAGTATGAAGAACTTGAGCCCATGGATGATGATAAGTAAAGAATGGGTAAATAGGTGTCTATCATTTCTACATCAAGAGGAGGAATCACGATAGTGGATTGAGTAGCCTCCTACCATGGCCACGAATTCATGACGGGTTTTGTAGGTAGAGAGGGAGAAGGTTCACTATGAGCAACATCCATTTCATGGATAAATGTGAGGGAATCATGAAAATATTTGATATGAGGAAAATGATGAGAATATTGTTTGTGTGTATCACACAAAGTCCAAGGGTGGTTTGTGCTTAAGGATTTATTTTTCTTGGAGGATGCAAGTAAAGTGACTTGCACCTCAAGGACATTAGGGTTTGGTTGAAATTTAACTTTTGAAATCATGCTCTTGAGATGGGGAAGGTTAGGGAAATTATTAGTGGCATGGCCATAAAAATTGCACAAAGTGCATGGAGGAATAGGATTAGGCGCCTTAGATTGAGTGGTTTCCACTTGGATTTCTTTTATCTTTTCCCTCCTTTATTGGGATTTGCCCCTCTCACCACACGATTTTGCAACAAGAGAATATTCCTATTGAGGTTGTGAAGGAACTGAAGTAGAGGTGGAG
The DNA here is from genome assembly GCA_000404065.3 of Pinus taeda. Classification (NCBI taxonomy): domain Eukaryota; kingdom Viridiplantae; phylum Streptophyta; class Pinopsida; order Pinales; family Pinaceae; genus Pinus; species Pinus taeda. The sequence goes on from APFE031333686.1 coordinate 193,123, forward strand.
GCGATGGGAACTGGTTCTACTAAAGTCAAATCCAAGTAACAATTGAGCTAATTGGGTGGAGTGTTTGTGGGAGGATCAATATACCAATTTTGGATCCCGAAACTAAGTTTAGATAAAATCACCATATCCATCATAAGAGTGGAGAATATTCCCAACAACAAAAATAAGAAATGAAGTTGACCAAATGGATGATGTCCAAGTGGGACTCCTTTTGAGGGAAGGGTTGAGTCTTGAGTAGGAGGTTTCTGTTGAGCTGATTAATGACATACTAGACTACTTTTTAGTGACCTTTGATGCTTAAAGCATGAAAAAATTAGAAGACATAGGTTAAGCGAGAATAGGAGGTGGGTCATAATATGCCCTAACAATGAGGAATCTTTATAGACTCTTGGGATGATTTTGTCAAGGAAGGCATGAAATTGTTGACTTCCATCAAAGAAATGATGCTCTGAGGTCAAGTTTGTGATTGAGGATCATAGTAAATCAATTGATAGATGGTGACAATGTTCCCATTGTGAGGGAAGCTCATGGTATGAAATAAAAAACATGGAAAAGCCTCTCTACTTATAATAAAATGTTGGGATATATATAGATTTGGTGAATAAAAATTTTTATTAGATCAAATCAAGATATAAACATTTGGTGTGCTTTATTATATTTAAGAGAGGAAAATATTAGTGAAATGGTAAAAACTAATTATTTAGTGAACTAAATAAAACAATAATGATTTATTGAGGTATTCGAGAAAAATGGTTAAAGTAATTAATAAGTAAAATGATTTATCAATTATTTTAAGGAGATATGGTCAAGGTAAGTTAGAAATAGTTACTAAATAACGATTTAATAATTATTTCATGGGAGGAATATATGATTATTAAGGAATAAATAAATAATAATTTATTTAATTATTCCTGGGTAATTTGGTTAGAAATAATTAATAAAGAGTGATGTAATAATTATTTTAAGGGAATAATAAATAAATAATGATCTATTTAATTATTCCTATGCGTTTATTGGTTTATTTTCAGAGATAATTTAGGAAAAATGGTTCTCTAAATTATTTCCTAAGGTGAACGTGGGTTATAATGTGTAAAAACCCATACTACATGACATATTTTGATCTTAGTGGAAAATGGCTAGGTGATCACTTTTTAGGCGATAACAGTTGGACAATAGGAGAAGAGACAAGTGGATATTCCTCTATCCTCTCAGGAGACTTCTCTACCCATTATGGAATGGTTCAAACTATTTTTCCATATTTTGAGTAATGAGAAATTGTCTAATCAGTTATGGAAGACGCTGAAAAGTGTTTCAAGGGTGAATAGTTTTCAAAGAAACCCATTTCTACCAATTTTCCATAACGATGTTCTAGATGAGTCTTTTACAACAAGCATAGAATTGGGAGGGAGTTTCCTACTGCAAAATACTTGGGAAGGATTGGGAAGACACAAGTTCGTATTCTCTCTAATATAGTTGTGTATAGCCAACTAGTACTACATCCTTCCTATTGGTAATCTAGAGGATGTAGAGATAGATATTGTTAGAGTAAAGAAATATGTTGAATTTTAAGTCATCGATGTTATAGGTGATGAGGATCCTTATCTAGCTTTATTAGTGTAACATCCTCCTCCCACATCTACCCAAGGAACCGACCAGTCAGGGTAAACATGTGACAAGATGCGACTATGATATGATTTGACCTCCTAAGTCACATTAAGGAAGTGGAACTGACAAAAACACACCATACAGATATCTAACATCATCATTAGGACCCTCAAGAACCAACCCAACCTTTCTTCCAACTAGCATCTAGGTCCCACTGACATTTTGGACTACTTTACCTTTGGACGCTCTCATGCAATGGGCATGCAAGCATCCAGAGACCTTTGGACACTCTCACAGGCCTACAAGCCAGCATCGAGGGACTCTTTTTATCAGTGTTGTGCCAACGTCCCCAAGATTTGAGCCACTTTTTCAGGCCCAACTCCCAGGTCACTACCCATAATTGAATCACAGATTCAAAATATTAAAATAACAAGGAAATGACAGTATACATGCAATCACTTGAATGAGACCTAGATTGTATCCCTATTAGCCATGACAGGCATTTCATCAAAAATATCACAAATATGTAATCTACAGGTGTAAATAACATATTTGAGCATAGGGGTCTCATACTTAGTTGAGAATAGCTAAGAGACATTGATACCTCAACATATTAACTTCCATTTCATCCATTAGGTCATAGATACATTGATCATTCATTTACAAGTAAAAACATAATGAGAGCCATACATAGCTACTGTCATGAAACACATATATAACCAGCATAATAGAAGTAGAAATACCAATGAAACCACAACCATATAAACCACTACAATCTAGTATAATACTCATAGAAATACAAGAATAAGTAATCTCATATTTGTGATGCAAAACCCAAACCCAGGATGGGACTTTCACATTCCACCCAGCTGTAGAATGGCTAAGCCAAATATCTCTTTAGCCATTCATCCTTGTGCCATATTCTAAGCATGAATGTGGGATCTTATAGAACACATCAATTCAAAACCATCCAAGGCTTCCATAGGCCATCCATCTCAACCCATCAACTAGTTATTCCACCTCACGGTCATACATTAGAAAACCATCATTAGATTGGTCTCTATCCAAGCCTTCCAGGGCTTCCAAACCATTTGTCCAACCAACGATTCCAAGACTAGTAACTCAACCCACAACTTTTACCGGGCTTCCAAATCATTTGTCTAACTAGGGCTTCTAGGACTATCAACCCACCAAGGGATTCTAGAGTGTTTGACCAACCATGGATTCTAGGACTAGTAACTCAACCCAAGTTGTTATAGAGCTTCTAGAGCATTTGTCCAAACAGGGATTCCAGGACTAATAACTCAACCCAAGCTAAGGAAACATGAGAACCAACCAAAACAAAACAAGGAAAACAAATCCACAATCACCATGGCTATCCAGGAAATGGAAAATCAACACAATCCACTATCAATCCCATTCATCCTCCATGTCCATGAAGGATCACAATCAACAAACGACATACATATTTCATGCATGCAAAAACTAGTGAGGAAAACATACATGCAACTTGGTAACTACAAGAAAATCTCATTGTAGTTGTTTATTCCAATGTCCTCTTGTGTTTTTCTACTTTTCCTTTTTCTTTTCCTTATTGCTCCAAAAACCAAGTATGCCACACCATCCAAGAGTGCTCCAAGAAAAATCTAAGTCTCTAAGAATATGAGAGAGAGAGAGAGAGAGAGATCCAAAACTGAACTGACAAAAGGTTACCAATTCATCTTCAGAAGCCTTTTTATGAATGAAGTTTCTATTTTCTTCATTTTCCATTATTGTCATTAACTTTCCTCCTCACATGTAGCCTGTGACCTTTCACTTCCCTTTTCTCCTAATTTTCGTTATTGCCAAATATGCCATTTTACCTTTACAAGGCCTTGGCCATTGCCTTTTCCGATTTCCTTAATCATTAAAAAATCCCAAGTGATCCACATCACTAGGATTTTTCCCAACATTCAGCTTGGAATAAGTGTCCCATCAACCATGGTTATTATTTTGCCTTTATTAACTTTTAATACGTGAAATTTTCACCAAGGCTATTACAGAACCCTCCCCATTGGGGGAACACCATCCTTGGCGTTCAAGACTACTATAAGCAAAACATACTTCCCATGGAGATTTATAACTTATCTCGTTGCAGTATTTACAATGATCATCCTGCTAAGAAGCAAACCAACAGGAAAACATAACAATGTAACATCATAATGACATGACACCCATACCACTTATTGGAGCTTTATAACATAGTTGATGGTAGTATTTACATCCATAAACATATGTACATATACCAATATCACTAAACATATACCAAAACACCATGCCAAAACTTCTTTTCCTCAACTAGAAAATAAGGAAGGATACACAGCCAGTATCTGATCCACCATCTCCCATGTAGCTTCATCGGGCCCAAAGTGCTTCCATTGCACTTTAACTTGCTTGATTTCTCGGTCTTGAAGCATGAACACCTTTTTTAGAAATATACATTGAGGCTTCGACTGGAATTATCCATCTAGTTCCACCTACATTACATACTAGTCAATCACATGATCAACATATTTAACATACCTCTTAAGCAATGAAACATGGAAAACATCATGGACTTTCACCGTTAGAGGCAGTACAAGTTGATATGCTACTGGCTCAATCCTCTTAATGATACTAAAGGGTTCACAAAAGTGTGGTGTCATCTTGGCACATGAGCTATTCCATAAGGAACTCTTCTTTGGTTTGATGCACAAGTGCACATGTTCCTCAACTTGGAACTCCTTGAACAACATGTTCCGATATGCATAGATCTTCTGCCTATCCTATGTTGCCTTTAGATTCTTCTTGATTACCTGCATTTCCTGTTCCATGTCTACCAACATGTCTAGTCTAATCAACACACTATTAATTGGATCCCTCCAACTAAAAGGAGTATTGCAACTACACCCATACAATGCCTCAAACATACTCACCTTGAACGATTCATGATACTCGTTGTTGTAAGTGAAATCTACGAGTGGAAGATACTCTTCCCGCTTTTGCTACTGATGCATCACATACATCCTCAACATGTCTTCCAATATCTTGTTGACCCTCTCTATTTTTCCATCTGTCTGAGGATGATAAGTTGTACTTAAGGCTAAATTTGTGCCCAAACCTGCAAAAAACACCTTCCAAAACTTGGAAGTGAACTTTGCATCCCTATCTGACACAATCATCTTTGGAAAACCATGTAATTTGACCACATCTGTAATGAATACCTATGCTACATCGCTAGCCGAGAATGTAGACTTCACTTGAATGAAGTGTGCAACCTTTGTAAACTTGTCCACAATAACCATGATGGAATCATGCTATCTCAACATCATTGACAACTCTATGATGAAGTCAATGCAAATTACCTCCCTTTTCCATTATGGAATCACAATCAATTATAAAAGTCCACTTGGATGTTTACACTTTACCTTCACATGTTGAAAATCGAAACACCTAGCCACAAACTCTACTACATCCCTCTTTATGTTTGGCCAATATTAAAATTTATTCATTGTTGTCAGTGTTTTCTAATAACCTGGGTGACCCGAATATGGTTTCACATTAAACTCTCATAATATCATCTTCTTGACCTTACTACTGTCTGACACATATATCTTATCTTTGAATCTAACCAATGCATCTGTTGTAAGGCAATAGTCCACATCGTGTGCACCTACACTTGTACTTGCACTTGTACTATCACCTATACTTGTACATGTACTTTGTTGCAACATGTGCAGAATCTCCATATATCGACATCCAACTGACCTTCCTAAGAGATCCTATCCCATAAGTCTATCCCATAGGAGCTCATAGCTGCTAAGTGATTTACCTTTATCATCTTGCTAAGAGTATCTGCCACTCCGTTCTCTTTACCTTTGATTTACATGATTTCAAAATCAAACTCACTTATCATAGCCGACCACCGAGCCTGCCTACCATTTAGATTTGGTTGGTCAAATAGGTATCGCAAACCACTGTGATCACTAATCAATGTAAACCTTCTACCTAGAAGGTAGTGTCTCCGCATCTTCAATGCATGTATAATCGTTGCTAATTCAAGATCATGTGTGGGATATTTATGCACGTGCTCTTTCAATTTCTATGACACATAGCATATCACATGTTCATCCTGCATAAGGACTCTAATGAGGCTCATCAATAGGTCAATTATATGGGCCTTAATGCCACTCTCTAGCTTATTAGAATCAACGTTTCTCACATTTATGTACATATTTTATTATATTTTGCTTAGTAATAAGGGTAAAGGTGAGATGTTATGTCATGTGGCCTATGTGCATTAAATGTAGGATTTGGAGCAGTTCTGGGCTAATTTAAGTGTAGGATCTCGAAGTAGACAAGCAAGAGGGATTTTAAGATATTGGGTTTCCCTCCTTAACTCCTCAACCACTTAAAGATTCCTACACTATATCTCTTCTTCTTGGAGTTACAAGAATCCAAGCCCACCCAATTCATTGGTAGCCAAGCCTGTGTTAGTTGAAGACAAATCAATCCCGAGTTTGGGAGCCAAGCCTCCCTAATTTTAAGGATACTATTGGTAGCTTCAATTGTATAAATAGGAAGGCCCAGTGCCTCATTAGGATTCGACATTTTATTGTAGCCAAGAGGAAATTTTGAGCTAAGATATTATAATTGTTATTCTCATGTTATTTTTGACATTTTGATGATCATGAAAAGGGTTTCTTTGATCCAGCACTGATTTGACTTAGTGGGCTTAAGCTCTTGGGTTAGGGCGCAACCCTAGCAACAAAGGTTCCTCTTTATGTACATGTATTATTAGATTAGAATCATAGATTAGCTACTGAAGTGAATTTTACTTCCATTAGTTAGAGAAGTAGATCAGTGTTACAATAGTGAAATAAAAGACTTCAATAAATCTTGTGATAGTGGTCTCATCCTCATCTCCCTCATGGGATCATGGTTTCAAGGCCCCACTCTCATAGCCCAAAAAACAAATTTATCTTTTGGTTATTACATGGCTTAGGATTTCTTGTTGATTTGATACTTGTTGATGATTTCTTAGAAGCACCTGCAATTGTCATTTTGGTTTCTTGAGTTTGATGTAGATTAGAAAGAATTCCATTCCATAGATTTAAGCCATTAGCCATCAATAAATTAGTTTCTCAAATTCAACTCATCTTTTCAACATCTACATAAAGTTGTTCATAAATGGAGAAAGGAATATGTGTTGTCGTAGGGGTTTCTGATATGTGGGGAGGAACTTATTCCATCAACCTCATCTAAGTCTTGTCCACCCCTCGTTCAATCCTATCAACCACAAATTCATATTTCTGTTTATAGTCGTCATGGACAACCACCTTGAGAAAATACAACCATCCTGAAGAGTTGGGCTGATCCTTGGGTAGTGTGCACATTACCCATACCTTATTCCACGAACATACACCTTCCCATTACCTCCTTTCACCTTCACTACCTTCCTAGAACATTTAGCTAAGTTTCTTGTAGTAAACCAGGACATATTATAATAACAACAGGAAATCCTGTAGCAACTAGAGGAAACCATGTAGCAGCCTGTTTTAGACTATTTTGGGCAAAAATGATGATCAGTGTTGGGTTGTGTTATATTCTTTCCATGTAGTTAACAGGGGTTTTGAGGGGTACCTGTAACCCCACTTTATGGGGTCCCAGGTAGCGCCCTAAAAATTTTTGATTTTGGACCCTATGTTAGGTTGGGTGGACCCACCTATGGTTTTGTGCATGATTTTTGCACATGTTTTTTGGACGCGATGATTTTTCGGTCCATGATGTTGGATGCAATGGTTTTCGGTCCATGGTATTGGATGCTTCGGCATGTATAAATATGTATTATAACATTGAAAGGAACATAATGAAAAATCAAGCTGGTAGTCTCGTTTTGGGATCCAGGGGAAAATCTCTGTGTATATGTGTTTTATGTGTTATTCTCTTGCACTGTTTATTTTTTGTGTTTTAGAATTCGTATGTAGGTAATTTTTGTACAGGGTTAAAACCTACATTTGGTAACAGAGTAGTTTTGGCTTAAAGGGGACACCTTTGTTGCTGAGGGGTTTCGCTTGGTCCTGTGGTAGACCCTGTTCAGTGGGAGATCTGCGAGGTCGATTCTGGTGGTGAAGGAAGATGGTGAATAGTGGAAATATAGAGATCAAGGAATTTAATGGTCAGAGTTTTGAGTTGTGGAAACTCAAGATGGAGGATCTGTTGGTGGATAAAGACTAGTGGATTGCGGTAGATCCAGGTACTAAACCAACGAGGGTGTCCGATGAAGAATGGAAGAAGTTGGATCGGAAGGCAAAGAGCACAATTCGATTGTGTGTCTCAGATTCAGTATTACTAAATGTATCAGGGGAAGCTATGGCAAAGGCTTTATGGGACAAGTTAGGGACTTTGTACCAATCTAACTCTCTGGTGAATAAACTGTTCCTGCCGAAAAAGTTGTATAATCTAAGGATGAAAGATGGAGACTCGGTGAGAGAGCATCTAAATGCATTTAATACTGTGGTAAGTCAATTAGAATTTGTTGATATTAAAATTTCAGATGAAGATAAGTGCATCAGTTTGTTGTGTTCTCTACCAAATTCATGGGATAGTCTGGTTATTGCAATAGGTAGCAATGCAACTGCCTTGCATTTCGATGAAATAGTCTCATCCTTGCTGACGGAGGAGATGAGATGGAAAAATATGGAGAGACAGAATGGTGATCCCTTGTTTGTAAGAGGACAGTCCCAGAACACAAACAAAAATAAGTCATTGAGTGGGAGATCTAAATCTAGAGGGAGATCTAAATCTTCAGGAAAACCTGTAAAGGTGGTGTGCTAGAAATGTGGAAAGGAAGGGCAGTTCAAAAGGGACTGTAAATCTAAAGCCCCTGATAAAGGAAAGGGATCTGATGATGCTCCTTCTACAGAGGCGAAAACCACCTCAGATGAAGGTGGGGATGTGTACTTGGCTTCTTCAAGTACACATGTAGATCATGAGGCATGGTTGATTGACTCAGGTGCATCCTTTCACTTCACTCCCCATAGAGAGTGGTTTCGCGAGTATGAGGAATATGATGGTGGTGATGCCTTCTTAGGGGATGATAGGAAGGCTAGAATCGTTGGTCGCAAAAAAGTAAAGTTGAAGTTGCAAGGTGGAAGGGTTAGAACACTTTCAAGTGTTCGACATATTCCTACATTGGCTAGAAATCTGATTTCTATAAGAAAGCTAGATCATACAGGTGTAAAAATAGTGTTCGAGAAGGATACCTGCAAGATGGTTCAGGGAGCACTGGTATTGATGTAGGGAGTTCAGACTGGAACTTTGTACAAGCTATAAGGTAGCACTGTTGTTGATGGGTGCAACAGTTCTGTGGTTCCTGAAAGTGGAGCAGAAAATCTAGTTGTCTCTGGAGAGAGGACCATGTTGTGGCATCAAAGGCTTGGACAGAGAAGGGCCTTCGAATACTTCATGGTAAAGGTATGGTAGAAGGTATGAGTAATAGCTCTCTGGATTTTGATTTCTGTGAAAATTGTGTATATGGGAAGCAGAATTGGGTGAGTTTTCCCTCTGGTGGTAAGAGGGCGAAACAAATATTAGAGCTTGTGCACAGTGATGTGTTTGGACCTGTGAAGGTTCCATCACTGGGTAAGTTTGTGTACTATGTATCATTTATAGATGATTCTCAAGGAATACATGGATATATTTCCTTAAGAAGAAATTTGAAGTCTTTGACAGGTTTAAAGATTTTAAGGCTCTGGTGGAAAACTAGACAGAGAAGAAGATAAAGATGCTGAGGACAGATAACGGTGGAGTGTTTTGCAGTAAGGAATTTGAAGAATTCTGTAAGAAGTGTGGTATAGCATGGAAGAAGACTACTCCATATACACCTCAACAAAATGGAGTTGCAGAAAGAATGAATAAGACGTTGATGGAAAGGGAAAGAAGCATGCTCAGTG
>APFE031333686.1:214112-274928 GCA_000404065.3 Pinus taeda
ACAAGGAAATCCAAGGTCAGTAGTGTATTGGACCTCAGTTTTTCACTGCAGAGCCTATTCTCCATACACTTACTGTGAGTTTATAGACCTTTTCATCCACCCAACCATGTCTTTGTTCCTGAGCTCACCTCCTCCAAGACTAACAGATGAGATGCAGAGGATCCTTCAGTTGTCCAAGGTATACAGAATTGGGGATTGGTATTTTTACCAAAACTACACTGTTATTAGAATATATGGTTGTGAGTTACCCCCATACAGACTGCCCAAGTATGTGCCCATGAGATTGTTTGCCTTTTAATACTTCAGGCAGTTTGGGAATGCTGATGTAAAGAACTTTTCAGGCAAAGGCAAGAAAGCACGGCTGAAGGTAAAAAACCAACTGGGCCACTTTGTTTTGAACAAAAGGGAGGAAGGCTGGCAAGAGGCTGACAGAATGCTAGAAGGCCTTGGCCTAAAGACCAGTTTCCTCTAGAAACCTTATGACCTCAATCACTTCATAACCTTAAGAAGGGTCAAATATAGGCTGTCCAGTTATGACCATGTAATTTTTCCTCACATAGAACAATATGCAAATCAAACAAAATGGAAGAGAGGCACCTTAGAGGAACCTGTCACACAAGAAGAACTAAATGAAAGAGCAAGAAGAAATCTCCTTAAGATGGCTGACTTAGAACTTCCTGCACAGGTATTCGCTCTTACAAGCCCTCAAGTGGGAGCAGCTGCCTCATCCTCCACAGCACATCAGGAGGCAGTCAAAACTACAGATCAAGCCTCCAGCAAAGGCAAGGAGAAAGAAATGGAGCAAGAGCAACCCCTTCAGGAAGAACAGGTACAGCAAGAACAGGTACAACAACAGCAACAGGTACAACAGCAAGAAAAGGAGCAGCCAGTGCAAAAAGAGCAAACAGCAGAGGCCCCAATGGTCACTGAGCAGCAGCCAGCACAAATGGTGCCTCCTAGGCAAGAAACAAGAGCTGAAGCTTCAGCCCTCCAAACCCCACAAAGGGAGGACATAAGCAGGAAAAGGGACAGAGAGACTCCCCTCATTACATCAACAACTCAAGGGGAAAAGAGGCAAATATTGAACCCTTTTTCAGAAGAAGAAATTCCAATAGGGCAATCTTTGGGCATGGGCCCACCTAGCATGGAGGCCTCAGCAAGTTCCTTCCATCAGGAACAAGAGAGGGCAGCAGGAGGAGAAGTTAGCTCCTCAAGCCAACAAAGAGGAGGTGAACAGAGCATCAAGCAGCAGTTCAAGGACATAAAGAAGAGGAATGAGCCCATAAGGTTACAATTATACAATCATTTGTTGAAAATGGCTCCCACCAACCAGCAAAGACTTATGTCTACTTATGATGTCCATGAGGGAAAAATGATCATGAGCCATTTCATGCCAGCCGTGCAGCAGCCACAGTCAGCTGCAGATTAAATAAGGACCAACCTTGAGGTCCTTGCCAAGGACATCCACCCGATGGATCAGATTGAATTACATAAGCAAACAGGTGAGATGGTATATGCCTCCTTGGCAGACAAAACATTGGTGAACTACATGCTAGAAAATAGCCTAAATAATACAACTGCACAACTTGAGTTGGAAAGAGCATCCTCTCAAGCAAAGGACAATAGGATCAAAGCGTTGGAGGACATCATAATAGAGCTTGGGCATGATCCTAAGGATGTCAAAGCAATGCAGGAACTGTTGAAACTAAGGGATGCTGATATGGCAACATTAAGGAAAATGATCAAGATCCCAGCAACTCTTCATCCCCAAACTGAAGAAGTTTCCCAGCTAAGACAGGATAAGGATGCAGTAGCTATGCCGGTAACATTGTATAAACAGCTCATCCAAACACAAGAAAAGTTGGAGGAATCAGAGGCTGCACTTCAGGCAGCATTACAACAAAAAGAGGCAGGCCAAACTTCACATCCTCCTCCAGAAATAGTCAATCTGGAAGAAGCTCCTCAAACCACTGCCCCTCCCATTCAGCAGACAGAGCAAGCAGCACCCTCCACCTTAGCACCAACAACAGAGCAGGCTGAAAGTATTGATATGCAGAAGCTCAGAAATGAAATTCAAGTCTTGGAGGCCCAAATGACAGAGCTAAGTCAAGCCAAAGAAACTTTGGCTAAGCTCAATGAAAAATGTGATAAATCCAAGAAAAATGTAGCTGAGAGAGAAAGAGAGGTAAAGACTCTCAAAAGGAGGATAAATGAGCTAGAGAAAGAGCTCACACTTGACAAAGTAACAGCTGAGCTCAAGAGAGTCCTATGGGCCAATATTGGCCAATCCATCACAGACCAGTGGGAATACATTGAGGCTATTCATGAGCAGATGGGGCTCATTGGAAAAACACACAAGGAAATCCAAAGAGCATGGGCATCTCTTGGCAGCATGCCTGAGGCTACCACCAGAATGATAAATGTGCTTAATTACAGGACAAGCTCTCAGCTGGTCAAAATGGGAATTGCCAACAGGACTGAGATCATTTCAATGGTCAAAAGGGTACTGACACTAAGAAACCTGGTGCAGACATTAGAGAGAAGAAGCCAAGATATGCAGGCAGACATTAATAAATTCATGGACAAATTCATTGCATTGTAGAACAGAGGTCTTCCTAGCTTGATGGGCACCTCAGGAAGATTACTTTCCCATGAAAATTATGCCAAAAGGGTCAACACCTTTGCTACAAGTCAGATTGCAGAAAAGGCCAGCACATCAGCAGAATCAGGGCCAGCATCAGGACAGACTCTCTTCAACAGGGTAGAGAGTTTATTCTTTATCATGAATGAAATCAATCACTTGTTTGATGCGCCTCCCAGGTTTTATAGATATACAGAGGCAGATGAGACCATAGAGGAAATTTTGAGACATCAATTGCCCACACAGGAAGTCTGGAATGGATTGATACAACTACTACTGAACCAGAGCCAGTAATTATGTTTTCTCCATTGAAATATATAAGTTGTCATGCACAGGAAAGTTTTGATATGTCAGCATGTATGCAGAGAGAGGCTGAGCCAACTCAGCAAAACTATTCGGCCACCACAGTAGCACTGACAGTCATAGGTGACAGGGCCAAAAAGCTACAGGAGGACAGAGCTGCACAGAAACATCATTCATCAGTTATAACAAAGCGTTCAACCGACTCAGTGACCTCCAAAGGTCGAAATATTCTGACAGAATTAAAAAGCATTTATGTTGTATTGAAAGCTGTAATAACTTCCTATCTACTATTTCTGTACAAGTTGGTGAAGATATTTTATTTCTCAGATGACTCAATGCCTGAGATATTTTGTATGAAACATTTCTATATATTCCCCCTCGCATGAGTTTGCAGGGATTGGATGTTATTGATATCTTTTATATAGTTATTTTACTGTAAATTCTTAGAGAAGTAATACAAAGGTGGTGGAATTTCCAAAGCTCTGTGTTGTTTTGATGCATTGTGGTGTCCAGCTGAAAGTTACAGGATTCCTGCGTATTTCATGGCACAATAAGTTTTCCTTACAACTCTTTGTTATGTGTTTTTTTATCATTCATATCTCTTTCATGCTTCTGTGCTTTACAGTTAATGGCAAGGAAAAAGAATAGTTCCAGGACTTAATCACAGATTACCCTGAACTCAATCTAAGCTATTATAAGTGTTTTTCTTCAGTTAATAGTATAAAGGTGTAATTCTTTATTGCTACCCTTTCATTGCTATATCTTTCACACAGTGATTATTGTTTCAGGAATTCAAGTTTGCTTCTTGAGGAATATATCTCTTTCCCACACCTCAGCTTAGTGGAAAATTCTTAATTTCTTTTCACTGGTTGTTCACATTCCACCATCATATTTCAAGTTTGTTCATATAAGTATTTAAATGGCCCTGTAATTCCAGCTGCTCAACCCCAAGATCTCAAAAAGAATATAGCCACACAGACTCCATTGCCCAATGAACTAACATTATCTGCAGATTTCCACTTTAGGTACAGAAAGACATCCTTCCAACCAAACATAAACCAAAACCCTTACTTCATAACTAGCCTAAAATCTCCACAAAACAGAGACAAACCTTACAGAGAGAGCCCTCTCTGATTACAGTTGGGCTAGAAGCTGTAATCCAAAGATTGGTTAGTGGTTACCCCGGCCGTATTCCCTTGGGAGTCAAAGGGAACAACCTGGGTGTTAACTCCAGGAAGGACTACAAGTGTATCCAAATAGAATTTATATCATAAAGAGGGTCCCGACTCCTCAGAAGCGAAGGGATGTCAAAATTTTCATGGGCTTAGCTGGATATTATAGGAGATTCATAAAGGAATTAAACAAAGTAGCCTCACCTTTGTTTGGACACTTGGCCAAGGAATTTGAATTTGTCTGGTAAGAAAGCTGCCAAGAGGCCCTAGAAACCTTACAAGACAAGTTGACTACTGCACCCATACTTCGAGGCCCAAATTGGGCTCTTCTTTTCCACATCCATGCTAATGCCTCTAAAAAAGCTATAGGAGAAGCTCTAGGCTAGATAAATGACAAGTTTCCTTATGTCATTTATTTCATCAGTAAAAATTTGTCCAAGGCTGAATCTAATTATATCGTGCCTGAAAAATAGCTCCTAGCTATTGTCCATTCCTTGAATAAATTTAGACACTACATCACTAGTTGTCAGAACTTTGTACATACTGACCATGTTGCTATTAAATATTTGATGAACAAGCTTGATGTGAATTCTAGAATTATTATATGGTTTCTTTTATTACAACAGTTTGATCTAAGTATCATTGATATGCCTGGTAGAGAAAATGTAGGTGCAAATTTTTTGTCTAGAATTGCTTTGCCTACAAGTGAGGAAGGAATCGTTGATGATCAGGTGTTATATGAGAATTTATTTTCTATTTCAGTTCTCTCTCCATGGTTTGGTAATATATCCAACTACTTAGTGGCTGCACAGTTTCCTCCAAATCTGTCCTCTAAGGAAAAAAATAGAATTATAAGAAAGTGCACCCCATTCACTTGGATTGGGGGCATTCTCTTCAAGCTAGGACTAGATTAGATTTTGAGGAGATGTGTCAGGGAGGAGGAAGTATTTGAAATCCTTCTGGCCTATCATGATGGGCCTTGTGGAGGTCACTTTGCAGCCAAGAGGACAACCTTCAAGGTGTTGCAAGCTAGTTACTATTGGCCCACTCTCCACCAAGATGCAAGAAGATACACCAATCGATGTGACCAGTTCCAAATAATGGGGAAACATAATCCTAGAGATGAAATTCCTTTGCAACCTCAAGTGAATATTGAGCCATTTGACAACTTGGGCATGAATTTCATTGGGCTCATTGATCCACCATCAGGGCAGAAAAAGTAAATAATTGTGTGCACTGATTATTTGATAAAGTGGGATGAAACCAAGGATGTCAAGGTAGTAACAAAAGAGAAATTGGTTGAGTTATTAAGGGAGAAGTTATTTTACAATTTTGGGTACCCAAGAGAGCTCTAGTCACTGATCACTGAGCTCAATTCACATCACACTTGATTGAGAATTGGTTGAGGCAGCATAATATCAAACACAGGAATTCAATTGCTTATCATCCTCGAGCCAATGGATAAGTAGAGGTTACCAACAGAGATTTGGAAATCATTCTCATCAATATTGTGAGAAGAAGTAGAAAATATTTTGTTGAAAGACTACTGGAGGCCACTTGGGCCTATAATACAACCTGGAGGACAACCACTAGCTTCACCCCTTATGACTTGGTCTATGGGAAGAAGGTTCTGCTCTCCATTGAGTTTGAGTACGACACTTTGAGAATGGAAAACACAGTTGGATTTGGATGTTACAAAGGCACAACAAGAGAGGTTGCTTCAACTCAATGGTTTAGATGAATTCAGGATGTAGGCCCTCCTACACACATAAATTATTCAAGTATAAAGAAATGTTTGGCATGACAAAAAAATCAAAGACAAAGTTTTTCAAGAAGGTGATTGGGCTCTGCTATATGACTCCAAGTTCAAGGAACTCAAAGGAAAATTGATGACCATGTGGCTGGTCCCATATCTGATATAAAAGTGCCCTGAAAATGGGGATGTGAAAATAAGGACCATTGATGGAGAAGGTATATCCTTGCTTGTTAATGGATATAGATTGAAAGCCTATAAAAGACCTCTATCAAGAGAAGAGTTCTTCAGTACCATCAATAAGGAAGTGAATGTGCTTGGAAGTATCTCAGCTTCCGTCTCACCAAATTCTTGATGACTATTTTTTTTTTTTTTAAAATGAAAAAAGAAAAAAATAATAAGGAACCTAGGTGAAAACCTTTATGAGGCACTTGAGGCCAACTTTTGGGTTGAAAACCTGCTTGAGGCAGCCCAAGAGTGAAAAAAGGAAAATCAAAGGATCCCTGGGTGACAACCTCCCTTAAGGCACCTAGGGCAAGAAAATAGGTTGAAAAACTCCTTTGAGGCAACCTACGTGTCTTTCAAAAAATGGAAAAAAAGAAAAGAAAAGAAAAAAAAAATGTCATGGCAGGGACCTCAAACCTACCCATTAATAAAATTCTATTATTTTTGCAGGTTTTTAAAGGAAACAAAGGACATAGAGTTCAAGGGATAGAAAGCCAAGAATTAGCCCATTCTTCCTCCATTCACTTCATATCTCTCATGCCTACTATATCTCCATCATCCATCCTCACTTCCAAGCATCAAAAACCATTTTTTATCTAGTTTTTTTTACTTCTATAGGGCTTCTTGTAGTTACCACATGAGTTTCTTGTAGTACTACAGGATGTCCTAAAACATTATAGGAATGAATTCCCGATTAGAAAATGATGATGCAAGCCTATTCTAGGTTGAAAGAGCAGACCATACACCTCACCACCTCTCACCCAACACTAGCTCATGACCATACCAACCTTTGTGTCCATCACAAACCACTTAGAAAAAAAATACAAAAAAGTAAATAGAAAAAGAGAGTCCAAGGGTCACGCCATCATTGGCCTCACTCACCTACCACTCCTTATCCTCCATTACCATCCTTTCACTCATATATCACCACCCAATCCTCCTCCAATTGAAAAACAAAACAAAAAATGATGGAAAAAGGTAGCTAAGGGATTTCCTATAGTAACTATAGGAAACTGTAGTAGCCTGTGTTCTCGCAATAGAAATTTCTCCATGCGTTCTCCTTTAACATCCATGCAATTAAAGGGCTCCAACAACCCTACACACACTACGACTCCTGTCCAGAGTTTAGCAGTAGTATCAAAGACCAAGCACTTGCACACAACAATAAAGAAGACAACCACGTCAATAGGAAGAAATATACAGAAAAGTAACCAAGGTGTTAGAGCCTAGATTTGCCTCAAGCTGTAAAGGCAAGGTTCTAGGTCCACATCAAACCACGCTCAGCCTACTCTCTCCGGGTCAATCTCAGCAAAACATTATCGATGAGACTCGAGATGACTGAAATAGAAGCTAATTTTAGGCTAGGTATGAGGTACAAGGATTTGATTTAAGTTTTTAGGAGTTTTTGTGTTGAAATAGGGAAAGACAAATTTGGGCTTGGGGATGAGGCACAATTTTTTGCAGAGGTCTGATTGGGGCAAGGAAGGTGATCGTCTTGATGCTTTTAAATGGAATGAATGGGTAGATCAGACTGGTGAGGAGCTAAGGAGAGCAAGAATATTTCATGAATTCTCCTTAAACAGATGAAAACATGGAAAATTAAACAAATTTAAAGGCAGAGCATAACAATCTATGGATTCTACCTAAACACTTAATTTGTTCAGTTACATAAGATGAGAGTAAGGAAAATGATACACATAAAAACTTACAATTATTGAGAGAAGCACACCATCAAAACATAAAGCCACATGGATCCCAAACAGTGCTGCAAAACCCTGGTCTTTCCTTAGCCAAAAATGTAGAGAAAATGTGTACAATAGTATGCCAAAGCAATCCCAAGTGTCCAACCCTGAAAATGACTGAGAGATTACATGATATAGACTAGCATAACCCATTACCATGCCTCTAGGGGTGGAGCTCATCATTCTAGGAGCTGTTTCAACCAATTCTAAACCAAGCACTGAAGTCTAGGCAATCAAAACAACTTGCCTGTATATGTTAGGAAACTGATTCATTCATTAAATTTTCACTTGTTAGTGAATGAATCATCTAGAACAAGTAAATAAGTGCCAAAATTACATCATGTTTATCCAATTACATCAAGATAGATCAAATATTACATCAAGAAGCAAAACTAGTCAAACTGGCCGAATTTCTAAGCTGGAAGGTGAAAATTTGGGAAAAAATCCTCTGTGCGCCGCGCTGAAATCAGTGTTCGTCACGCCACTTTGGAGCTGATTTTGAGGCACGTCATGAAGTCCAAATTGAGCCCATGTGTGCTTTTGGGAAATCCCTGCCTGTCTATTTTCCAACCCAAGTGGAATTTCTAGATTTGGATGTCATTTGCCCCTCCAAATCCTCAATCTCCCAAGATTGCTTCCTGTGTGTCAAAATAGGGGCAGTGAGGTTATTTTTAGGGTGTTTTTGACCCTTTAGGAAACCCAGAACTTGATGAAATCCTTAGGTAATCTATGAGAAAACATAAATTTTGATGAAAAATCCAAAAATGTAAATTTTTCCTCCTGGAGACCTCCCAATTATAAGCTCACGCCAAGTGGCGATACACATAGGACTGAAAAACCTGTTTTTAAAGCCAAAAAATTCAAAATTGACAAAATTTTCTCCAAATTCCTTGAAATTTTGGCTAAAGGTGCCTCATTGAGTATCATGTTTAGCAAAAGAGGCTTCAGCCAAGATTCAGAGTCTATCCTCCCTTTTTAGACATTTTAGTGCCCCCTTGGTGCATGTAGTTTCAGTTGTAAAGTCACTGTCTTGGCCATATAATGTATCGGTGTTTACCTCCATGGTGTTGAAAGTCTATGCCAAGTGTATGTTTGGTTTGTTGAGAATGAAAAAATGAGAACTTGGTGTCTTGTTTCAATGCCAAATGTGTGCCAAAGGGAAATGAGGGACTGTGGTAAAAATGGGACAGTGGGAACAATGGGGGTTTGTCAAGTGCAATTAATACAATAACAATCACTTGATTTATGTTTGGGAACTTTGGGATTTCATAGCTTTTGTAAATGACATGGGAGGGGGATTGTGATGGAGAATTTATAATTTGGATATGGGATAAATATATGTAATTCAAGTGGAGTTAAGGATGTAGGGACAATCACTTGACCGTTTTAGGAATTGGGGGTTTATAAGTGATATAATAGGAGGAGGGCTAGTAGGGTTTAGTGATAGGGCAAACGGGTAAAAAGGATATAATTTGTTTTGGGACAAAGGGAAAATGGAAAGGACTGTGATAACAGTGTGACAATGATGGGGAATGAAGTGTGAAAAATTTGGCATGCACAAGCGAACTTTAAACTTCAAACATAAACCTTATGGAGCAATTTTGATATAAATATTGGGTTTAAAGTTTGGCCTTCAAACTCATACAACCACCTTCCCAAATCACAACAAACACGGACTGAAATCAAAGGCAAAGGCCACTTAACACTTACTTGCAGCAAATAAGTTGAAGATATTTGATTTTGGTTGAAGCCGTGATGATTTTTGCCTTGGAGTTTTTGTGCGCTGCGCACAAGGCCAGTGCTTCGCGCGGCCTGTGTGCGTTGCGCCAATGTAATTTAACATTGAGAATTTTCCCTCTGTGCACCGCGCATGCCAAGTGCACCACGCACAAACCCAATGCACCACACAACCCTTCAATGCACAGTCAAACACAAAATTCCTTCCTTTAACCCTCAAATCAATATCCTTTGACCTCTTGGCATAGCAATGAAAGTTTCAAGCAATGAACATGTCTAATGGAATGATGAGTTTGATTTTTATTGAAGCCGCAATGATTTTTTGTGTTGGAGGTTCTGTGTGCCACGTGCAAGCCCACTGCGTCGCGCGGCTTTTGTGTGCTGCGCCAGTGTAATTTAACATTGAGAATTTTCCCTCTGTGCGTCGTGCATGCCAGGTGCGCCACGCACAAACCCAGTGCGTCGCGCACCCAAACCTTGTTTTTTAGTGATTTTTATAGGAGACATTTGGAGGCCTTCTTGGTGTCCAAAATGGGCATAGGATAGATTTTTGGAAATTTATTTGAGTCTAATTTCTAACCCAATTGGAATTTCGCAATTTGGAGTTCATTTTCACTGTCAAAAATCAAATCTCCCAAGACTGGTCAAAATGTGCTAAATGAGGCTGCCTCAAGGCAGAGTGCTGTTGCAGTCAACTTTTGAAGGGCTTACTCAACTCCAAATTTAGTGCATGATAGCTCATTGGAAATATATTTGTGTCTATTTATCATTTTACTCATCAAGTAAGTCATTTGGCCAACCAAGCTAGGCGAAATCTTGATTTTCCCAAGGTCACTTCGAAGGTGCATCAATTCTCCCAAGGCAATTGTATTTTTGACATTTCTCTAAAACCATGACACCTGTGTAAAAAGGGAATGAGGTTTTTCTTCCTTGCCTTGGTGTGGATAAAAACCTCTCTCCATGTTTCCAAATTCATATTTCCTCGCTCAAAATCATCATTTTATTAAAACCTACCCGATGTGTGGAACAAGGGATTTGTCGAAATGAAGTGAAATGAAGGGGATAGGGGGCTTCTAAATTCTTGAGGAAATTTTTGGAAGTAGGGAGGGATGTTAGGAAGTAGGGGAAAGTGGAATCTCAAAAATTGAGTGAGGGGAAGGGGTCCAAAAGGGAAAAACACAGGCCCAACCTAGAAAATTGCCAAGTTGTAGCAAGAAACTAGGGTTTGTGCGAAAATGAGGAATTTGGGGGATTTTAGTGATGGGAAGTGTTTAATAAGGTACAGTATGGATAGGGGAAGGTGTATGGACATCAGGATACAATTTTTTCTGATGATTTTTCCATCCAAGATAAATTACCTCCAAAACCCTAGGAGAGGGAAATAGACCTTACCTAGGCACAACTGAAGCATGAACAAGGTATAAAATGACCCAGTGGAACTTGACATGATGATGAAAACCCTCTGAAAGATGGCGCACTTAGCTGAATGGTGACATGGAATGTCATTTGGACAACTTTGACAAGGAAAAAAACAAACCCTAGACCTAATACCTAGTGACCAAATTTTGCTTGAAGACTCACTGAAATGACAAAATTTGACCTTGACACCTTAAAATCATTTTGTAAGAGCATGTTTGATCACTGGAGGAAGGCTGCAAAGACTGAAACTAACATTGGCTCCAATGGGGATGGTAGCTCCTTGGAGGTGCCAAGAAAGGCGGATCTTTGGGAGAGCCGACAATGCATTCATCCATTGGGCAATGGAGTCAAAAACTCAAGCTGAAATGCATGACTAAAAACTGATGATGTGATGACACAAATTGACTCTTACTCAACTAAAAACTGACTCAATACGTAACAAAACCGACAAACTGGAAATGATGCTCAATATGAAGCTTATTCAATACAACCTACTCTAATTACTCTTCTCACCACCTGATCAAGTGAAATGGAACAACCAATGCAACCATGCAAGCATCATGGCTGTTATTTGATCTCTTCCCAAATGCTTTCTGATGCGTAGGGAAAGGGATGAATCGAAAGGCAACTCCCATGGAAACTTGTGAACAGATCCGTTGAATAATATGGATTCTCTATCCACCTCCAAAAACACTACATAAGGATCTTGAAGTTCATGCACGCTGGGACTTAGCTCATCCAATGGATTACTTCTCTTTTCCTCATACCATGAATGCAAACTTTGCTCTGAGCTTTGTGACGAGACTCCTGCTGAAAATAACAAAGAAACCGGCTGTCGGATCAAGTTTGTATCAACACATGTTTCAAGCTCACATGTAGTCAATGGAGAAGGATTTGAACTGCAGATATCATCCAACACATGAGCAATAGTATCATCAAAACTTTGAGAAGACTGCTGTGATGTTAAAATACATCCTACTGGCTGTTCATCTTTTTCTTTAGAGATATTACGAAGATTCTTCCTTATAAACTGAAAAGCTTCAAAACAAAAGGGTATAGAATCCTCTTGCACAATTAAATCATTTATTTCCACTGCCACACTTTCATCTGTAATCTGACCTTCATCCTCAACATTCAAACTAAAAGATTGTTGTTTTCCTACAAGCCGTTCATTTGTAGATTTACTATGCAATTTACCCTTCAAAAACTGAAATGGTTCAAAACAAAATGGTATGGAATCATCTTGTACCATTTGATCACATGTGCTAGCTTCCATGTCTTGATCTGTAACTTGACAATCAATGGCATTCAGGGGCTACAAATCTGGATATGAGAAGTCTTGAACAAGGTTTTCATTGCTGTCAAGATGGTCCAGATCAAGATTTATCAACGATTGACTTCTGATTGCATGAATGTTATCTCTGATGAACTGAAACGAATCAAAAAAAAAAGGCAAAGACCCTTCACTTACTTCAAAATTTGTTGCACTTTCATCGTCACTATCATATCTGATATGCATCAGTTGATCATTGTACTTGAGCTGCTGAAAATGAACTTCCTCTTCCCACAAACTAGCTGCTGATTGGTCTGCAAGATAAGCATCTGTTTGGAGAAGATAATCATCATCATACTTATCAAATTGAGGCAAATCATCAGTATAAAACACATCATCAAGCATACATGTCATATCAACAGATTTCTCATATCCAGGATGATCTATAAAACAATCATTATCAGATCTATGACAACTGGGGTAAGAAAGAAGATGTTTTGGATCAGCAACTTGTTCTTCTTCAATCAGCGAGCGATGGGCTTGAACATCATAATCATTCCTTGCGGTGATCTTTTGCATCATCTCTTCCACTGCACTTGCCAAAATGTCAAACTTTAACTCTAGAGATTTTGATTCCTCCAAATTTATGTTTTTCGTCTCTTCTTCTTTCAACCTTGCCCTTCGGATCAGCAGATGAGCCTCTACATTTACTGCACTATTCTGCATCTCGTGAAGTGTTGCAATGTTCCTTTCTCTCAGCTGAAACTCCATTTCCGGATCAAAGGCACCCGGGTATTGCAAGAGAGAAAATCTAGGAGGAGGCCTTATATCAACTGGCATCGAATAATATACTTGGTTAAATCTGGCCGAAAATTGTTGTATTGTCTCCCTTGGCAATCTTTTTAACTGGTTATACTCTTCTATAATCAAGAAAAGTTTCTATCCAATCACCCATCTGTCAAGGAAAGCTTTGATGAACTGCTGCAAATCTGAGATGCTCGCATCAGGTAGGGTTTTGAACCAACTCTTCACTTTGCCTTTCAAAGAAAGAGCAAAAAGCCTAATACTAACATCTTCATCATCAACTTCAAAAAGATCTAGAAAAGTCTCAACATTCTACACATGTTTCTCAGTGTTGACATTGTTACATTCACCATCAAAACTTGGTAGGTATAGGTCATAATTTTTAGGGAAAGCATGAAGAACAAAAGGTAAAAAAAGTGGTTTATACCGATCTGGAATTTTACAAGGTATAGGGGTATGTACAGAAGCTGTAGAATCAATCTTGGTCTCTTGAGGCTTATCAATTTGAAGACGGTCATCGCAAGATTCATAAGAAGGGTCTTGATCAAGCTCAAAGGCATGCAAAGCTTTGGTATTTACAATCTTCAAAGGGAAGGAATCAAATGCAGGCTGAGGATCTCTTCTCAAGTACAATATACTTTGCAAAGCCTTCTTGACATTCTCGGGAAAAGAGAAGAAATAATTTACAACAAAGAACAAAATGTCTTGAATGAAATTCCAACTTGAATACCTGATCTGTCCATATTGTCCTTTCATGTTTCTGCTGGTCAGGTTCATCCTCCAGTGGAGTCTTTGGATCTGATCTCAAAAATGATTTGGAATTGCCAAGTCAATGATTTCAGCCTTTCCAGTGTTTGATCGTTGTCCACCATCAACAATCAGATCTAACTTGATATATGTATTGGGGTGATCGTTTAGATCAGATGTTCAGTTTATAAACTAGACCGGAGATTGACTGAAGTAGCTTTCATCTACTTTCGCTAATGCAAAGCAAGAGAAGTTTTAAGGCTACTGGCTAACTTTAGGCTCCATCTGTAGTCTACAAAGCCAAACAATGAAAACAAAATTTCTTCCCTAACGGAGTCGCCACTATGTTAGAGCCTAGATTTGCCTCACATTGTAAAGGCGAGGTTCTAGGTCCACATCAAACCACGCTCAACCTCGTAGCTAGCCCTACAAGGACAGGAGAGGGCTCTCTCCGAGTCAATCTCGGCAAAAGATGTTCGATGAGGCTCGAGATGACTGAAATAGAAGCTAATTTTAGGCTAGGTATGAAGTACAAGGGTTTGATTTAAGTTTTTAGGATTTTTTGTATTCAAGTAGGGAAAGGCAAATTTGGGCTTGGGGATGAGGCACAATTTTTTACAGAGGTCTAATTGGGGCAAGGAAGGTGATCGTCTTGATTCTTTTAAAGAGAATGAATGGGTAGATCAGACTGGTGAGGAGCTAAGGAGAGCAAGAATATTTCAAGGATTCCCCTTAAACAGATGAAAACATGGAAAATTAAACAAATTTAAAGGCAGGGCATAACAATCTATGGATTCTACCTTAACACTTCATTTGTTCAATTGTAGAAGATGAGAGTAAGGAAAATTATACACATAAAAACTTACAATTACTAAGAGAAGCACACCATCAAAACATAAAGCCACATGGATCCCAAACAGTGCTGCAAAACCCTGGTCTTTCCTTAGCCAAAAATGCAGAGAAAATATGTACAATAGTATGCCAAAGCAATCCCAAGTGTCCAACCCTGAAAATGACTGAGAGATTACATGATATATACTAGCATAACCCATTCCCATGCCTCTAGGGGTCTAGCTCATCATTCTAGGAGCTGTTTCAACCAATTCTAAACCAAGCACTGAAATCTAGGCAATCAAAACAACTTGCCTCTATATGTTAGGAAACTGATTCATTCATTAAATTTTCACTTGATAGTGAATGAATCATCTAGAACAATTAAATAAGTGCCAAAATTACATCAGTTTTATCCAATTACATCAAGATAGATCAAAAATTACATCAAGAAGAAAAACTAGTCAAACTGGCCGAATTTCTGAGCTGGAAGGTGAAAAATTGGGCAAAAATCCTCTGCGCGCTGCGCTGAAATCTGTGTGCATCACGCCACTTTGGAGCTGATTTTGAGGCATTTACTGAAGTCCAAATTGAGCCCAAGTGTACTTGTTGGAAATCCCTACCTGTCTACTTTGCCACTCAAGTGGAATTTCTGGATTTGGATGTCATTTGCCCCTCCAAAACCTCAATCTCCCAAGACTGCTTCTTGTGTGTCAAAATAGGGGTAGTGAGGTCATTTTTAGGTTGTTTTTGACCCTTTAGGCAACCTAGAACTTGACGAAATCATTAGGTAATCTATGAGAATACATCAATTTTGATGAAAAATCCAAAAATGTAAAGTTTTCCTCCTGGAGACCTCCCAATTATAAGCGCGCGCCAAGTGGCGCTACACATAGGACTAAAAACCCTATTTTTAAAGCCAAAAAATTCAAAATTGACAAAATTTTCTCCAAATTGCTTGAAATTTGGGCTAACGGTGCCTCATTGAGTATCATGTTCAGCCAGAGAGGCTTCATTCAAGATTCAAAGTCTATCCTCCCTTTTTCGACATTTTAGTGCGCTCCTGGTGCATGTAGTTTCAGTTGTAAAGTCATTGTCTTGGTCATACAATGTATCGGTGTCTACCTCCATGGTGTTGAAAGTCTATGCCAAGTATATGTTTGGTTTGTTGAGAATGAAAAAATCAGAACTTTGTGTCTTGTTTCAATGCCAAATGTGTGCCAAAGGGAAATGAGGGACTGTGGTAAAAATGGGACAGTGGGAACAATAGGGGTCTGTCAAGTGCAATTAATACAATAACAGTCACTTCATTTATGTTTGGAAACTTTTGGATTTCATAGCTTTTGTAAATGACATGGGAGGGGGATTGTGATGGAGAATTCGTAATTTAGAGATGGGATAAATATATGTAATTCAAGTGGAGTTAAGGATGTAGGGACAGTCACTTGACCGTTTTAGGAATTGGGGGTTTATAAGTGATATGATAGGAGGAGGGCTAGTAGGGTTTAGTGATAGGGAAAATGGGTACAAAGGATATAATTGGTTTTGGGACAAAGGAAAAAGGGAAAGGACTGTGATAATAGTGTGACAGTGACGGGGAATGAAGTGTGAACAATTTGGCATGCACAAGCAAACTTTAAACTTCAAACATAAACCTTATGGAGCAATTTTGATATAAATATTGGGTTTAAGGTTTGCCCTTCAAACTCATACAACCACCTTCCCAAATCACAACAAACATGGACTGAAATCAAGGGCAAAGGCCACTTAACACTTAATTGGAGCAAATAATTTGAAGATATTTTATTTTGATTGAAGCCGTGATGATTTTTTCCTTGGAGGTTATGTGTGCCATTCACAAGCCCAGTGCACCGCGCAGCCTGTGTGCGCCACGCCAGTGTAATTTAACACTAAGAATTTTCCCTCTGTGCGCCACGCATGGCAGGTACACCATGCACAAACCCAATGCACCATGCAACCCTTCAACGCACAGTCAAACACAAAATTCCTTCCTTTAACCCTCAAATCAATATCCTTTGACCTCTTGGCATAGCAATGAAAGTTTCAAGCAATGAACATGTCTAATGGAATGATGAGTTTGATTTCTATTGAAGCCACAATGATCTTTTGTGTTGGAGGTTTTGTGCACCATGCGCAAGCCCAGTGCACCACGCAGCCTGTGTGCGCCGTGCCAGTGTAATTTAACACTGAGAATTTGCCCTCTGTGCGTCGCGCACTCAAACCTTGTTTTTTAGTGATTTTTACAGGAGACGTTTGGAGGCCTTCCCGGTATTCAAATTGCATTAAGGATAGCTCTTTGGAAAGGTATTTGAGTCTACTTTCCATCCCAATTGGAATTTTTCAATTTTGAGTTCATTTTCTCTGTCAAAAATCAAATCTTCCAAGACTGGTCAAAATGTGCCAAATGAGGCTCCCTCAAGGCAGAGTGTTGTTGCAGTCAACTTTTGAAGAGCTTCCTCAAATCAAAATGGAGCTCATGATAGCTCATTGGAGATATCTTTGTGTCTAATTATCATTTTATGCATCAAGAAAGTCATTTGGCCAACCAAGCTAGGAGAAGGCTTGATTTTTCCAAGGTCACTTCGGAGGTGCATCAATTCTCCCAAGGAAATTATATTTTTGACATTTCTCTAAAACCATGACACCTGTGTAAAACGTGAAGGAGGTTTTTCTTCCTTGGCTTGTTGTGGACAAAAACCTCTATCAGGTTTTCCAAATTCATCTTTCCTTGTTTAGAAGCATCATTTGAGTAAAACCTACCCGATGTGTGGAACAAGGGATTTGTCGAAATGAAGCAAAATGAAGGGGATAGGGGGCTTCTAAATTCTTGAGGAAATTTTTGAAAGTAGGGAGGGATGTTAGGAAGTAGGGGAAAGTGGAATCTCAGAAATTGAGTGAGGGGAAGGGGTAAAAAAGGGGAAAACACAGGCCCAACCTAGAAAATTGCCAAGTTGTAGCAAGAAACTAGTGTTTGTGCAAAAATGAGGAATTTGGGGGATTTTAGTGATGGGAAGTGTTTAATAAGGTACAGTATGGATAGGGGAAGGTGTATGAACATCAAGATACAAGTTTTGCTGATGATTTGGCCATCCAAGAGAAATTAACTCCAAAACCCTAGGAGAGGGAAATGGACCTTACCTAGGCACAACTGAAGCATGAACAAGGTATAAAATGACCCAGTGGAACTTGACATGATGATGAAAACCCTTTGAAAGAAGGCACACTCAACTGAATGGTGACATGGAATGTCATTTGGACAACTTCGACAAGGGCGAAAACAAACCCTGGACCTAATACCTAGTGACCAAATTTTGCTTGAAGACTCACTGAAATGACAAAATTTGACCTTGACACCTTAAAATCATTTTGTAAGAACATGTTTGATCATTGGAGGAAGGCTACAAAGGCTGAAACTAGCACAAGGAAAAGCACTTACTTGAACAAAAAGAAGCACAACAGAGTCACCCTCCAGCATGCATTAACCAAACAAAGGAAGGCACACGTATGGCACCTCATCCAAATTCTTCCCTAAGTACAATATCATAAAGTGTATGAATATGAAAAAGTTTGATTTTATAAGTTGGAGGTTGCCAGTTAACTTGGCCACCCTTAGCTCGAAAACAAAATGTGAACTCCTAGTTAGCCTACCACGCTGC
The DNA here is from genome assembly GCA_000404065.3 of Pinus taeda. Lineage (NCBI taxonomy): Eukaryota > Viridiplantae > Streptophyta > Pinopsida > Pinales > Pinaceae > Pinus > Pinus taeda. Next base: position 232,437 of record APFE031333686.1, read on the forward strand.
AATTTCACATCAAGAAGAATGAGTTTAAAAGGTGGTTGAGTTAAGTTATGTGAGATTGGGTGATGATTATGAGGGAAGGCTGAATGATAACTAATGGCGGGCCAACGATCCCAAAGAGGAAATTCAGTATGCTACCATCTAATGTAGTTCTCCAAGGAATCGACCATAAATAGAAAACATTACAAACTCTTATGCATCATTTGTTCATTTCGAGATCAGAGAATACCAAGGCCACCTTGGAGAGCCATCAAGGAAGAAAACTTGTTTCAACCACCCTACATGAAACAAAACTACAAGAACAACTATAGGAAACATAGGGAGTGACAAGAAGCATTGGAAATTCAGAGAGAACTATGCGAGGGGGTTCCTAGGGTCCAACTATTCAGAAATTCTCCTCATCCAAAGCATCATAGTGAAAGGTAGGTGGCCCATATCTCCTATGCTTTGAAATTATAGCTAGGGAATGAAAATTTTGAGTTTTCTAAGTAATTACAGTGGGCCTGGGGGTTTTAAAAGAATTATGTGAAGTTTAAAAGTTATGTGGAGATAGAAATAAAGTGCATCCATCCACCAATATTCTAAACTCTCAGTCACCCTAGAAACATTAAGGCTATCCTACCAACCTCCCTATAGTCATCTAACGAGAAAAGAGACATGCCGGGGGCATTTAACAGAAGGGAACCCACCAAGACATCCATGATACACCTCCATCCCCCGGTAGTCGAAATATTTAGAAGGCATAACTGGTTGGGATTCTTTGAGCTACTCAGAGGATATGATGATGATGTAGCTCAAGAATTTTCCATGGAACTCAACCCTTAGGCTAGAACCAATGCTACTACTATGGTAAGAGGAATGTCAATTACAATTACTCCTAAGTTAATTAGAAAAATCACTACACTTGATCAAGGGATGCCATGGAGAATGGAGGATAAGGCTGCAAGCACTTTTGCAAAGAAAAACTTCATATTAAGGGATGAAGAGCCAATTGAGGACAAAAATGGGATAAGAATGGAAAGCCTCCCCTATCCTTGGAATAAGGTGAGCTATCATATTCTCAAATATATATCTTATGAGGAGAGGCTCAGTATAATCTATGGCTACCAATTTAGACTCCTCCATGAGTTGAGATTTGGAGAGGAGATACCCATTGAAAAAGGACTCAGTATACCCTACTTCTTGTTGCAATCAATTATAGACATGAGACTAAAGGTCCAAGAGGAAAAAAATCAACAATTAGCACACCATGGACTTATTAATATAATACTACATGATCCCTTGAGCCAACTAAGAATCCTTATTCAATGGTCCACATTTAGAGACATGGATAGAGAGGCTATGATTGAATTACAAGCCCTTGAATATGATAGGGACAATACCTCTAGTGTTGAAGAGGAGGAAAAAGAAGATGAAGAAGAACTTGAAGAGGATGAAGAAGAACTAGAGGAGGAAGAGGAGGTAGAAACAAATAAAACAGAGGAATAAGAAGGAAAAGAAGAAGGAGAATAGGAGAAAGTGAAGAGAAAGAATAGAAGGAAGAAGAAAGCCTTGAGGAACCTACAAAGGAAAGGGATGAATATCCAAGGTTGTCTCCTAAACCCACTGAGAGGGAGGCAATTGTTTCCTTGACTTCTCTAAGCACACCTGTCAAGTCAAAAGGGAAACGACATAGGCAAACTCCCCTTTATTTCAAAACAAGGAGGAGCACTAGGATCAAACAAGGGAAACCAAAAACACCCACCAGGACTCCAATCATAATTGAGGACTCACAAAAGAAGAAAGAAAAGCTAGTTTCCCTAGAAATAAAAGGTGAAAAGGGCACATCAAAACAAGCTTCCCCAAAGTCTCTCATCACCTATGTTAGGAGGTTTGTCACTAGGTTAGAATCAACAAAGAAAGATAAGGCACTTTTGACCCCATTTTAGAAAGGAAAAATCCTTCTACAGGATCCTCAGACAGTCCTACAGGAAAATTTGTCAGCACTACAAGAAGCACATAAAAATAAACAAGAAGGATAATAGGGATAGAGGGAAGGCAAGGAAGCAACAACACAAGTGCAGGAGGGGGAATCTTCACTAAACATGTCTAAGGGAGAGTTCCAAGATCTTCAGGAGCCTAGCTCACAACCCAATCTAAGCTCTTATTACAGATCCATTGAGGGAGGCAGAGTAATACCACAACAAATTGCCATCCCTCTCTTCTTTGAGCTTGAGAAAGAGAGAGGAAGGACACATCATTGGATGAAAATTTCCAAATCAAATAAGGTAGAGGATGTGGGCCATATGGAAGAGAAACTACTAGAGATGGGCAAAGAGTTGAGAAGGGACGGGGAAAACATTATGATATCTCAACTAGAGGCAAAAAACACATGCCTAAGGAGGCAGTTACAAGAAAAAGAGAGCCAATTGGCCACCATGTTAAGCCTGTCCATGGAGGGACTTCAGTGTAGGATGCCACCAAAATCATGTGCCTTGTAAGATCAAGGCACTAGCAAAACAGGGGACTATGCCTTTCCAAGACAATAGGAAATTCATTGAACTATGTGACAAGAGCACCCTAGAGGAAAAGGCCAAGACATCTGAATTCTACTTGAACAACTTGGCCTTAACAGACTTGAATGTGTGGGATCCCAATGCAAAGTTCGGGGACTTACAACTAATGGCCCTTGCGTCATGGATGATTCATGAGGAGGCCAGGGCTAAGGAGGTGAATAGGGTGACGAAAAGAGCAGAAAGGGATCCCCTTTACATCATAGCAGAACAGATAAATTCAATGGTTGTCATTAGCACCCACAACATCATCGCCAATGATCCTCATATTGCACCAAGATACCTAGATACACAAGAGAAGGAAATCACACATTTTGAGAACACCTTGAGATTGCTAGGGAATGAAAGCCAACAAGCATGTGAAAGGAGATGGAGCACCCTACCATACATCTTAAGGATCAGGGAGTATCATTCCCCTCAAAGGATGAGAAATACACTAGGAAGACCCCACTATATAAGAATGCATTGCCGAGAGTCAAAATCAATTGGATTGGTTTGAAACTCAGTCCACCCTTGCTATTGGGTATGCTAGAAGGTGGAAAGGGGGAAGAGGAAAGAAAGCAATGGGAGGAAATAAATAAACATGCATGGTTTTATCCACAAGAAGAAACTCCATCAACATAGGTTTGGGATGTTAGATAGGCCACAAAAGCTATGAAAGATATGGAAATAGACTAAGTTACTCATAGGATGAGAAACACTTTCAATAGGGGGGTAGGCCTCCAACTTGACTTCCATACCCTTTAATTCCATTTTGGACCAGATTTTCCATACCTTCCTCCCCTACAAAATGTCAGTTGTTTAGCTCAAAATTTACATTTCTAAATTGAAAACCAAAAGGCTCTTTTCCGCAATGTTTAGCTAGTGCATGCATACATCAACTATAGCAATGTTAGGATAATTTCCATGTCTACTTAGTCTAGATAGCTAGATGATAGAATTCAATGTTAAATTAGGTCTCTTCCGCAAAGTAATGTGTCTTAATTCCTATCTAGGTAACTTCATGTCATTTCATGGCACTTTCTATTCAACACTTTCATTTCCTTAAAATAGGCAAGCATTTACTTTCTGCATCAAAGATAGCTTTTCATTCATGGTTAGTAGTCAGCCTCCTTCTAGTCAATAGAAGAATGGTTTAAAAAATCCTAGTGGTCTATCACCCTAGTTGAGAGGTGACAAGAGTAGATTGTTGCTTCTGTTGTGCATATAGAAATGTCACCTCCAAGTTTGTACGAACCCCGAGTTGATAAAGTAAAGTTGGTCACCCTAGGAGTTGCAACATCCTTGCTGAAATACTAGGGCTCATCAGGCTCCACCAAGTCCCTTATTATCAGCATCTATGCATACCAAAAACTCTTTGCCTGGATTTGCAATATTTAGCACTAATGAATGTGTCAACAATTGCTTAAGCTACTTAAAACTAGCCTTGCACTCCTTCATCCATTCATAATTCTTACCTTTCCTATGCAATTATGTGATAGGATAATAAATTTGTGAGGTGTTCCTGATGTACCTCCTATAATAGCCTACCAACCCCATGAAATATATCACCTCACTACATTCCTAGGAGCTACCCACTCCATGATGGTCCTTATCTTTTCTGTATCTACTACAATTCCCTCCTCGGAGACAACATTCCCCAAGTAGTGTACCTCAGCCTAAAAAACATTACACCTACTGAACTTAGCATAAAACTGATGCTCTCTCAAAAACCTCAACACTGTTTCTAATTGCTCAACATACTCTTCCTCATTTTTAGAATATACTAGTATATCAACAACAAACACAATAACAAATTTATCCAAGTACGAATGTAACACACTATTCATCAAGTGAATAAATGTAGCTAGAGCATTAGTTAAGCCAAATGGAACTGAAACAAACTCATAATGCCCATAAATGGACCGGAAAGTTGTCATGTAAATGTCCTCCTCTTTGATGTGTACCTGATGATATTCAGATCTTAGATCAATCTTTGAGAACATTGTCACTCCCTTCAACTGATCGAACAAGTCATCAATCCTTGGTAACGAATATGTTTTCTTGATGGAACTTTGTTCAACTACTTGTAGTCAATGCATAATATGAGAGCACTGTCTTTCTTCTTCACAAACAATATCGGTGCACCCCAAATTGATACACTTGGCCTAATGTACCCCTTGTCCAACATTTCCTTAAAATTTAGCTTAAACTCAACCAACTTACGTGTGGTCATCCGATAAGGTTCTTTTGATGTTGGAGCTACCCCTAGAACTAACTAAATAGAAATGTCTACCTCCCTGGGAGGTGGCAACTCAGAAATATTGATCTGATAATCACCCTATGAGTGATCTCAGTTAAGAATTATTAATTGGAAGTATTACAGACTCATGTGCTGGTGTGTCTAAGTTATTTAAGCAACGGATCGATCAGATTGCAAATACATAGACACTTAAAAATGGAAAACAACAGAGAAATACAGTAAGCAAATACAAGGGCACAAGAAATTAATATTGATTTCACCCTATCATCCAAGGCTACATCTCCGGTCCAGCTTCAGTGGTGGCCTTTTTTTTATTGTGTCTTGAAGCAGAGAATTACAATGAAGGAGCTCAATATGAGTCTCCTGAAACAGATTGGCTTGGCAGGGTGGTACTTGGATTCCCCAAACCACTAGAGTACACAAACTCTTTTCTTTGCCAGCTCTTTGACCTATTTGGTCTAACAGATCCTCTCAAGGATGGCTTGAGTCTCTCAAGCTCTCTAGTGCTTGATGTTACCTTTGGTTAGCTCGACCCTCTATCCTCTGCTGATTTTTACCTTACTGGTTCTTCTCTTCTCTATCTTCTGTCTTTGGTGTTCCATCTTTCGGTTCCCGACTCCTCCCTCTGTCTGGTATATACATGGCTTTAAAGCCATTCAAGCTCATGGTGGTTCGATTCCTCTTCCCCTCCGTTGATTCACCTACTTGCAGTTGTGCTTGGAGTTCCCTATTTTGGTTCCATCATCAGGCTATCAGGGATGGCCACTTGTCCTCCTGCGAACTGCGCCAGCCTGCTTCGTCGGTTCAGTTCTTCGGTTATGTTGTGGAATGAGTCTTCTGCCACCTTGGCAGTCAAAACGGACCTCAAGTTCTTCTAAATCATGGCTTAACCATCTGTCAATTCCGTCTTCTCTATCGGGCGCGATCTCAGATCTGGAGCCCCTAGATCCGACACCATTCGCTCATCCTGCGTAGTTGACTAGTTCGACCGTTAGCATGTGATGAGCGGTGGTTTCCTCTCTCCTCCGCTTGCCACGTGTCGAGCGCTGAGTGGAATCACTCCTTTTTCATCAAAACTTCTTACCGCCCATGGATGCCCTTGATCAATACTGCCGGTTTTGGAGCAGGTCTCGCCTTTAGCGCTTAGCCTTTTGTCCCACGTTTTTCTCGGCTCCCATGTGAGCGAGTGCTTGGGGCTTCTCCATTTTGAGGGTTTTCACCCAGCAATGCACGATTAGCACTAAGCACTAATCATGCATTTGAAACTCCCTTTGTTTCCCGATCCGAGCCTCCCAGGGGCTAATTTTGCCTCCCGCGCAGTCTCCATGGGCCTTGGTCAGCACACTTTGACCGAGGTCCTCGTCGTTCCACGTTGGCTGCCACTGCCACTGGTTTAGAGGTGTTTTTGATCGTTGTTTTAAATTATTTGAAGTCTGTCCTGACCTAGTACAGTCATGGCTCTATTAATCATTCTTTATGGATCCAATTTGGATCACAAGCTTCCCACTGAAAAGCTTTTGGACCACCAGAAGTTGGTTTTCTTTCAAGCATCGACTAAGTGAGGGTACTGTTGTCTCACTTTTCCAATCCCAATCCACTTTGCGCTGCTCAGCTTTGAACCTTTGAGCCCAATTCTGAGGTACTCAACATCTCCTCTGCATGTCGTCCTCACCTTCCTATCCAGCATTGTGTCTTCCTACAATTCATTAAGATATTCAGGTAGCAGGGCATCAATAGAAGGCAATTGACTCTGCTCTTCAGGATCCTCAATTAGAGAAGGTTCAAACAATCTCAAGTATCCTAAAAGGTCCATATCTGATAGGCTTTAGCTTTTTATCTTCACCTTGCATCCTATCCTTGCTGATATACAGCCAGACCTAGTCTCCAACTTGAAAACTATGCTCCATCCGATGCTTTTCATGCCTAGCCTTGTATCTAGCTTGACTCTTTTCCAGTTTTTCCTATACTTCCTGGTGGATCTCCTAGATCTGTTCAATGAACTTGGTTGCCTTGTCCACATCACTGTGTCCATTAACTGTGGTGTCTTTACCAAAGACAAAATCCAAAGGGGACCTTGGTGTGAAACCAAAACAGGTCTCAAAAGGAGATCTATGTAGAAGAGTGTTTTTCTTTGTTGTAAGCATGCTGCATATAACACAAATGTTCATCCCAAAGCTTATGATGTTTGCTACAATATCCTCTAAGTAACTGGATCACTGTCCTGTTAACTACTTCTATCTGGCCATCGGTTTGTGGATGAAAAGTTGTGCTTTTCTTCAGTTGGGTGTCCATTAGATCCCACGGACTTGACCAAAACTTCCCCAAAAATTGGGTGTCTCGATCAGATACAATGGAAGTGGGTAACCCAAAATGAACCCATACATGTTCAAAGAATAGTTTTGCAGTTTATTTAGCTGTAATTTGCTTATTACAAGGTATCAAAATGCACATTTTGCTAAACCTGTCCACAACCACATACAGATAATCATGACCTTATCTAGACTTAGGCAGTCCCCCAACAAAATCCATGGAAACAATTTCCCAAGGGTGAGAAGGAAATGGTAATGGAGTGTACAAGCCTAGTTTTCTATTGTTGGGCTTGCTTTTGGCACACATAGTACACCCTCTTACATATCTAGAAACTGTCTCATTCATTTTCAGCCAATAACAAAATATTTTCAACTGTGCAACTATTTTACTTACCCCAAAGTGACCTAATATCAGAGAAGTGTGTGTTTCTCTAACTATCTTTACTCTCTCAGTTTGTGGAATGCAGAGTTTCCCACAATGATATAAGAGTTGGTCCTTTACATGATAATCCAATTCTTCCACTCTTTTGACTTGACTTAGAGTTGCATATACATCTTTAAATTATATATCTTGAGCATATTGTTCAATGTAGCTTTCATGTAGTACAAAATTATGCTTAAGTATAGTAGATGCATTTATAATGGGTCTAGATAAGATGTCTACAACTTTGTTGTGTATGCCCTTTTTATATTTGATGACAAAATGAAACTATTGTAGAAAACCCATCCACTTGTAATGTCTTGATTTCTGCAACTTAGTATGGGAGTGTAGATATTGAAGTGGTTGATGATCAGTATGTATTACTGTCTCTTTGCCCATTGAGTAATGTTTCCACTTTTTCACACTCTGAACTAATGCATACAATTCTTTATCATATGTAGGATAGTTAACTACTGCAGAATTAAAAGTCTCAAAAAGATAACATATGGGTTTACCATTCCGTGTCAACACTTCTCCCATGGCATAGTCACTGGCATCTGTTTGGATCTCAAATGTTCTTTGTAGATCAGGAAGTGCTAGTACAAGTGTTGTACTAATCTTTTCTTTCAAGGTGTTGAAGGCTTTCTGATGTTTGCTCCCCACTGAGACATCTTGTTCAATCCTGTCAAAGCATGTAAGGGAGCTGCAATTGAGGAAAAGTTAGAGATGAACTTCCTCCAATATTGTGCTGCTCCTAAGAAGCTTATCACTTCTATAGCAGACTTGGGTTTAGGCCAGTTTACAATTACTGCCAATTTAGAGGGATCTATTTTCAATTCACCACCCCCTACTATATGACCCAAATAATTTAGAGATGTTTTGCCAAATTCACATTTTGAGAGTTTAACATAAAGTTTTTCTCTTTTCAAAACATATAATGTCTACTTAACATGTTTTAAGTGTTCCTCCCACATTCTACTAAAAACCAGAATGTCATCCAAATACACAATAAAAAAATCATCAAGAAAAGGCCTAAGTACATCATTCATTAATCTCATGAAAGTAGTAGGGGCATTGGTCAAGCCAAAAGGCATAACCAACCACTTATACAATCCCTGCTTTGTTTTGAAAGCAGTCTTCCATGCATATTGCTCTGCAACTCTCACCTAATGGTATCCACCGTGCAAGTCGAGCTTGGTGAAATAAACAGCTTCCTTCAATTGATCTAAAAGATCAGCTATGCGAGGAAGGGGATAAAAATATTTGATTGTTATCTTATTCAGTGCTCGATATTCAATGCACATTCTCCACGAGCCATATTTCTTTATCACCAAAATGATTGGTGACCCACGTGGTGATGTGCTAGGCCTGATAAACCCCTTCTCAAGTAACTCCTGCACCTACTGCTTGATTTCATCATTCTCTAAAGTAGACAACCTGTACATTCCAATGTTAGGCAATGGAACATCTTGCTGCAAAATAATATCATGTACTATTTCCTTTTTGGGTGGCAGACCTTTAGGTTCCTGAAACAGGACATCATACTCTGAAACAATATTTTCTATGTTAGCTTGCTACTTAGCATTACAACCCTCAAATACATTGGTTTGATCAGGTTTCCTTTCCTTTACAACCATTAGTAAGAATTTTTTGCATGAATTTATCATTCTTTTCATTTGCCTTGAGTTTATGAGAGTATAATTATTCTTGAGCTTATGAGCTCTTACAAAATATTTGATTACATCTTTAACATGTAGATACCTGTTCTCATCTCTATATAAAATAGCCTTCTATCATACAAGTAAGGACTCCCTAAAACAATTCCACATATATCCAAAGGAATTATGTCTAACTCAACCTCATCTACAAATGCTGACCCAAAAGAAAACTTAGGTTTGCACTGTCTAGTCACTTGTAGTTGTGCTTTATCATTCAACCATCCTAATGGGTATGGTTTCTTGTGAGGTGTAGTTGCTAATCCCAATTTCTTTACAATTGCTTCAGAAATCAAATTTACTTGTGAGCCAAGCAAAGTATCAATCTTTTGATGTTTGGAAACAACTCGAATATGGAAAATTTCATGCCTTTTTCTCTCATGTTCTTCATCAATAACAGAATGAGCAAAATTACTAGTAGATGCTTCAGAATTCTTACCTTTTATATCAGTGGCTGCAATGATTGTTTCATCTCCCGAGTCTGACCCCAAATCTTTCTGAATAGCTGCAGCAGTCTTCTTCTTCTTGCCCTCGGACTTCTTAGGTCTCAGCTCTGGATGCAGAATCCAAAAATGCTCATCATCATGCCCATCCTTTTTACAGTGAGTGCATGAAGCTTTGCTTTTCTGTGCAGTGTTAGCTTTCCTTGCTTTCCAATTCTGCTCTTTTCTCCTTGCTTTTGCTGGTAGTGGGTTGGGATGGTCCCCCAACTTCTGGATTTCCATTCTTTCCTCTAGCTTCTAGATGAGTAGCTTGTACATATACTTCATCTATACTAGTGGGATTAAACATGAGGATGGTATGCCTCATGTTGTTGTGTAGACCACCAAGAGTCTCTGATGAGTCTCATGGGATCCCTAGAATCAATGCTCGCTTTCTAAATTCTTGAGTGTACCCTTGCACACTTTGCCCTTTCAACTGCCGAAGAGTTTGCCATCTCATCATGGTTTGTTGCATGTAGGCCAATGGATAGAACTGCTTCTTGATGGCAGAAACAAATTCACTCCAGACAGAAATAGTCTTACCATGTCTTTTCATTTCAGCTTGGGTGCTGCCTTCCCACCAAACCAAGGAAGTGCCTCCTAGGCGTAGGCTTTCCAGCTAAATTTTTCTCTTGTCTGAATCGATGTTCTGTACTCTGCAATACACATCAATTTGTCTAATCCAATTGTCCAACTTTTCAGCATTTAACTCTCCATCATATATAGGCAAGTCAAATTTAACATCTAACTTAATCAAAGATGATTTATTATTATGCACAGGGCTATTAGGAGGTGTGAGAAAGTTTTCCTTTTTCCCTTTTCCTTTTGAGTGGTTATGGGAATGAGACTCATCTTCTTCTTGTCTTGTTTAGAACTTGATGAATCTTCATCCTTATGCTTTCTAAATTCCCTATACATTTCATCTACCATAGACTTTATAGCTAGGAAACTTTCTATGAATTGAGGATCTGGCCTCACAGAACCTTCCTCTGACATTTTCTTCCGAGGATAGACTCTCCCAATTTCAGGATTAGTTTCAACCAACTCTCCTTCTCCTAATTTAAGCTTTGATCTAGTGATCATTCAACAACTAAACCAACACAAGCTTGCCTAACCTTACAGCCTAGAGCTCTGATACCATTTGATATGATAATCACCCTATGAGTGATCTCAGCTAAGAATTATTAATTGGAGGTATTACAGACTCATGTGCTTGTTTGTTTAAGTTATTTAAGCAACGTATCGAACATATTACAAATACATAGACACTTAAAAATGGAAAATAGTAGAGAAACACAGTAAGAAAATACAAGAACAAAAGAAATTAATAAGGATTTCACCCTATCCTCCAGGGCTACATCTCCGGTCCAGCTTCATTGGTGGCCTTCTTTTTATTGTGTCTTGAAGCAGAGAATTACAATGGAGCTCAATATGAGTCTCCTGAAACATATTGGCTTGGCAGGGTGGTACTTGGATTCCCTAAACCACTAGAATACATAGTCTCTTTTCTTTGCCAGCTCTTTGACCTCTCTGGTCTGACAAATCCTCTCAGGGATGACTTGAGTCTCTCAAGCTCTCTAGTGCTTGACGTTGCCTTTGCTCAGCTCAGCCCTCTGTCCTCTGCTACTTTTTTCCTTATTGGTTCTTCTCTTCTTTGTCTTTTGTATTTGGTGTTCCATTTTTTAGTTCCTGACTCCTCCCTCTGTCTGGTCTGTACATGGCTTTAACGCCATTCAATATCATGGCGGTTCGATTCCTCTTCCCCTCTGTTGATTCACCTGCTTTCAGTTGCGCTTGGTGTTCCCTATTTTGGCGCCATCATCAAGCTCTCAAGGATGGCCGCTTGTCCTCCTGTGAACAGCCCCAGCCTTCTTTGTCGGTTCAATTCTTTAATTATGTCATGGAATGAGTCTTCCACCACCTTGGTAGTCAAAGCGAAGCTCAAGTTCTTCTAAATTGTGGCTTAACCTTCTGTCGATTCCGTCTTCTCTATCGGGCATGATCTCAGTCGTTAGATCTGGAGCCCCCATATCTGATGCCATTCACTCATCCCGCACGGTTGACTAGCTTGACCGTTAGCGCGTGATGAGTGGCAGTTTCCTCTCTCCTCCACTTGCCACACATCGAGCACTGAGTGGAATCACTCCTTTTTCATCAAAACTGCTTATCGCCTAGGGATTCCCCCGATCAATACCACCGGTTTTGGAGTGGATCCTGCCTTTAGCGCTTAGCCTTTTTTCCCACAGTTTTCCCATCTCCCATGCGACCGAATTCTCGAGGCTTCTCCATTTTGAGGGTTTTCACCTAGTTCCCGATCCGGGCCTCCCAGGGGCTAATTTCGCCTCCTGTGTAGTCTCCATGGGCCTTGGTCAGCATGCTTTGACTGAGGTCCTCGTCGTTCCACTCTGGATGCCATTGCCACTAGTTTAGAGGTATTTTTGATCATTGTTTAAAATTCTTTGAAGTCTATCCCTACCTGGTACAACCATGGTTCTATTAATAATTCTTTATGGATCTAATTCAGATCAAATATCCTAAGGAAATACATCCTTGAACTGTTGTTAAACTAGGTACCTACTCAACACATCTGCATCCTCAACTTCCTTTCCTTTATCACTAGAAATGTGTAATGCAAATACACACACCCTTTTCTTCTGTTGCACTTTTCTTGCATAGATGTCACCATCCTAACTGATGTGTATTTCTTCATTCCTTGAAATATTCTTGGTTCCCATTATCATTCAAGCACTCAATAGCTTTGTCATAACAATCTACCTTGTTTCTATGAAGGTAAAACCAATCCATTCCCAAAAACATACTGTATGATCCCAACAGTAATACATTAAAATGTGTTGTGGTAGGCATACCATTCAAATAAAATGCACAAACTCTTACCCAATGATGAACTCACTTCTTCATACTTGTAGCCAACTGCACTAATAAAGTTTCTACATGAAATTCCTTACTCAAAACACACTATCCACCAATTTAGGACTAACATATCTATAATTAGATCAAGGGTCAATCAAAATAGAAAGAACTTGATCACAAAGCTTATCGTCCATCTCAATGATAGATGCCTGCTGGTATGACGGTTTGTTATCCATTGATGCATAGATACGAGGACTACTATAACCAACATCCCTAACAATATGTGCCTCTTGGACATTATATATCGGAGGCCTACCACCCTGATTCTACATAAAATTTCTCCTGTGAGGATCTTTTCCATTAGTCCAACACTCTATAGGCTTCCATCCTGCACCCTTATTCTTCTTTTTAGATCGATGTCCTTGTACTCTATCTTATGCATTGAATCTCTTAGGTGGTACATCATTATCCTTATTACCTGAATCTAGTGTGGTCTTACTCACTTATGGTCCCATTTTGCTTTGTTCTTTACATTTCCCCTCTAGTCTGGCTAAGCCTCATATCTACACTTCGATTGTTCATAGTGATGTTTTAGCTTCTAGATGGCCTCCTCCAATGATCTAGGTTCATCAAACTCAATCCTATATTTGAATATCATTGGTAACTCACTAGTGAATCTCCAAATCTTGACCTTCTCCTCCTTGAGGTAAGGCACATACCTTAGTAGCTCCAAGAAATTGCTAGTGTATTCATCATCGATCATAGACCCCATATTTAGCTCATAGAATATTTTTCCTTATCATCAAAGTATCTCTTTGATAAATAGTTCTTCTTGAATAGCCACTCAAACTCACTCCAAGTCAAATCTTCCTCATGTATACCTTCGACATTCTTCACATCTCCCCATCAAATGTCTTCTTTACCTTTCAAACTAAATGTAGCTACTTTGGCTTTCATGTTCTCTGAATAGTCATGCAACCTGAAGAACGTCTTCTTACCAAGCAACCATGCCTCTTCATCCTACGATTTATCATCTCTCCATCAAAAGTAGGTGGTTTTTCTTTCTTAAAACCATCTAAAAATTATCCCCTATCTCTCCTCCTATAAGGATGATAATGATATTGATCATCATGTCTGTCAGAACTAGAGCTAGAATGGTACCTATGTCTATCCCTCCTCCTATCCACAGTGTCCAACAACCTTCCATCTCTGACCATGTCACTGCCATTTGACATGTGACCGCCATGAAACTTACTACCATATGCCCCATTAGTTTTTTACTCCTACTCATGGTTGATCCCAAGTGGTCCCTGTCACTGCAAATTTGACAAACTCTGAAGTATCACTGCATTTACCTCTACTAGCTTCTCCTATGCCTACATGCTTCTATCGTTATCTTCCTTACAACTCCTTATTTCTTCATTCAATATTCTCAGTGCATCTACCAAATTTAAAGAGTTCCCAACACCATATTGCTCTTCTGATTCATAGGGAGATTCTTTGTAGTCTACCATCTTGCTAGCCATTTTTTATTTATTCCTGCAAGTTATATCATGTCAGCTAAACTAAATAAAAATAAGCCAATGTACCTTACTATATCTCGGGGAGGATACCTTGTCTACAATATCAAAAAATCAGCATGATACATGTATATCATAATCATGACAACATATAGAAACATAACACATAAGTAAATGACCATGCAACCATCATTCTAGCTAGGGTCCAGTCATTAATGCATGACATTAACAACAACACACACCACGACCTCATGCATGACGATAACCGTTACATCATTGTACACTTGACCACATGAAAACATTAACATGTATAAGTAATGTGTAACTAACCACACACATTCATAAACACATATGATCAAGAATAAACAATAAATACTTGAAACCAAACCTACAGAAATGATACATGCAACCAAGCATACAAGAATGCAACCAAACATACAAGATTATAACCAAGAATATAATAATGATACATGTAAGTGACATATAACAATATGTAACCAGTCATACACTCACGATGATGCACTCCACAATAAAAACACCAACTTCCACATGACAACATCACTACAACCATGATCAACATTATGAAGATGCAACAATCACATGGAATGCAAGTGTAAGAGATGCACATGCAACTGACATGCATGCATGACCAACACACAACCCATCTAGTATGAGGGGTGAACCATGCTTTGATACCACTTTGTAACACCCTCCTCCCACATCTACCCAAGCAACCAGCCAGCCAGAGTAAACATGTGACGAGAGGCCACTATGATATGATTCAACCTCCTAAGTCACATTAAGGAAGTGGAACTGATAGATTCACACCATACAAACATCCAACATCAGCATTAGGACCCTCGGGAACCAACCCAACCTTTTTTCCAACCATCCCCTGTTTCCCACTGATAATTTTTACTACTTGACCTCTTGACGTTCTCATGGTATAGGAATTCCATCTTCAAGGGATCTCTGGATTTCAGTGTTGTGCCAGCGCCCTTGATATTTGACTCACTTTTTCAGGCCCAGAGGCTAGGTCACTACTCAGAATTGAATCACATCTCTAGAACAATAAAATAACAAGGAAATGATAGTATCAATGCAATCACTTGAATGAGACCTTGACTATACCCCTACTATCCATGGTAGACATTTCGTCAAACATATCATGAATATGTAATCTATAGGTGTAAATAAAATATCTAAGCATAGGGGTCTCATACTTAGCTGAGGATTGCTAAGAGACATTGATTCCTCAATATATTAACTTCCATTTCATCCATTAGGTCATAGATACATTGATCATCCATTTACAAGTAAAAACATGATGAGATCCATACATAGCTATTATCATAAAACACATATATAACCAACATAATAATAGCAGAAATACCATGAAATCAAAACCATATAAACCACATATAATCCACTATAATACTCATATAAATACAAGGAGAAGTAATCTCATATTGATGATGCAAAATCCAAACCACAATTATATTTTTCCTTTATTAACTTTTATTAAATGAAATTTTCATCGGGGTTGTTACAATTAAGAATCAATTAGGAATTTTAAATTTATGTTATCATTGATATCGAGTGGGAAAATATGAGATTCAAGGTGGACATAGTTAGAGTCATGCAAAATTTGGATCCTTATCAAGGTCCTAGGTTTAGGGAGCCCATTGATGATGTCAAGCAGAGTAATGTTAAATAAAACTCTTATGGATAAATCACATCAAGAATTTTGGATCAACACGTTTCAAACCCCTATTGAGGTTCATCATCAAGAAAAAAGATAGATAGCGAGATCAATAGATCACGAACTTATAATAGGGATGTAATGGTAAAATCCAAACAATTATGAAATTAAATAATATTATTATTATTTACTATAACATTATTTAATTTCATAATAATTTGGAGTTTACCATTGCATCCCTGCTATAAATTTGTGATTTTTTTATCTCTCTATCTATATTTGTTTCTTGATGATGAACCTCAGTAGGGGTTCAAAACGTGTTATTCCAAAATATTTATGTGATTTATCTAGAACAATTTTATTTAATAATGAATCACAAAAGCCTCCATTCTTAAACTAATGTTCTCGATCAACTCTATCAACTAATTGTAGGTAACAAGGAGGATTACATTAATCCTAGTGTTGACATTATGACACAGGTTTGGCACTATGACACAGGTGTTGTCCTTGATGGCAACTCACTCAAATGACAGATCACAATTCAGGCTCACAGAATGAAGGAAAAAGAGATATACGCAGGTTCCCCTTGACCAAGCCGCGTATACATGCATATTCGATGATCAAAATGCACATATGCATATACACGCACTTTCACGCAAGGAAAGGTGTGTACATGTTGGAGAATTTGGTTTTGGTCCATGGTATTTGGACCATGATATTTTGACCCATGGTATTTTTCCAAGGTATCTTTTTCGAAGTGTTGACCCCAAGTATTTGGTCCAAGGTATTGATTCTAAGTGGTTTTGGACCATGGTATTGAGTAAGGCCTCAGACAATAAAAGGAGGAGAAAATCATTAGGCAAAGTCACTCAAGCAATTGAATATCTAATGAAGAGCAAGATCTAGAATACTGATGATCTGGGTATAACTAATGTTTGAATATTTGTAAAGAATAAATCATCTTTTACATATCTATACGCAGGTTCATTACAGCAAAGGTGCATATACACGCTGGTTCGGCATTTCAAAACAGCATATACGTAGGTTTGCCTTCATATAACAGTGCATGAATGCAGGTTCAACACATTGAAGTAGCATGCATCTCATAAAATATGTTTTAGCTACTTTTGTTTGTTGTTGCAGTGTTCTAGGTTCTGGCTTGGGTTCTAGTACTATTATTGTATTCTGGCTATAACATTCATAGAAGTGATTGTTTGATTTAGTTTTGGTTGGTGCAACGGAGATTGATTGATGCAGATATATTTTGATGTTTGATTGATTTTATTGATGGATCCAATGTGAAAATTTATGAAATGTGGTCCCTGGATGAAAAGAGAAGGTTGTAGCCTTCTGCAGGTAGAAGCCTGCATACTGGTATAAGACTACACCTGTACATAAATATTATAAAAAGAAGTTTCTTATTAAAAGAAGATAGAGATGAATTGCAGCAGGTGGTTTTCACCCACATTGGGTTTCCACCTTATATCTTGTGTGCTTGTGTGTGATTTTCTGCTCTGTTTTTACTGTACCTGGTTACTGTTATATGGTTATGATGCACAAATTAAAGATCAACATCTGATGAATTAACTAGATTATAAGTTTGCATGATATATGCTAGTTTCCTTAACTACAACTGCGTATATACGCAAGTTTCATTAACTAAATTAGTGTATACAAATCTAATTGTGAAAAGAAATATTATTGACTTGCTAATACGGAGACCCCTCCCCCTCCCCCCCCCCGCAGTATTATTTCCAACAATTGGTATCAAATCCGGTTATTCAAAAGAAGCTTGATCGCTTGAAGGAAGATCTATCATCATGAGTAACTAAGAAAGAGAGGCATCCATTAGACCACCAATCTTTGATGGGAGCAACTTCATCTATTAGAAGGTAAGAACCACAGCCTATCTTCAATCTCTTGGAACAAATTTTTGGGAAATCGTGGAAGGAGGATACACATTTCCATCAACAATTCCTACAGATACAGTAGGTAAAAAGCAGTATGAAACAAATTCCAAGCCTATCAATACTCTATTGGGGAGTCTGTCACAAGAAGAATTTGTCAAGGTTATGCAACTCAAAACCGCCAAAGAAATGTGGGACAAGATCATTCTAAGCTATGAAGGAGACGATCAGGTAAAGCATGCAAAACTACAATCTCTCATAATTCAATATTAAACTCTTAGAATGCACAATGATGAACATATAGCTAATTACTTCTTACGTATAGATGAGATTGCTAATCATATGAAATACTTGGGTGAAGAGATAAAAGAATTTACTTTAGTTGAAAAGGTTTTAAGATCCTTGTCTTCTAAGTTTGAATCAACAGTTTCTGCCATAGAAGAAAAGTAGGATCTTCAGAGTATCACTATGTCACAGCTGCATAGAATCCTAACTGCTTATGAAATGAGAAAAGGGGGTTCATTAGATATGAGAGAAGTCACATTCAAAGCTTCAGGAAAATTGGAACTCAATGAATCAGGACATACATCAGAAGGAGAGGAAGAATCAAACTTTGTTAAGAACCTTCAACGAGGTTCTGGAAGATTCAGAGGTAAACTACCTTTCAATTTTTTTCCTTGTGTAAGAATCGGTCATTATGCTGCCAAATGTCCTCAAAAAGATAAGATTGATAAAGGTAAGGAATCAACAAAATGGAATAGAAAACTAAGTGTAAATAAGAAGAGCTACTATACTCATGAAGATAGTGATGGTGTATCAAATAGTGATAAAGGTGAAAATAGTAATGATTATAGACTTCTAATGGCCTTTGAAGACGATGATTTCTTGGATACTTTAGATGAAGATGGTCTTTATGAAGAAATTTATAAACTTAAAATTTGTTTAGAAGAAAATAATATGATCATAGATACTCTGACATTCCAACTTGCTGAAAGGGGAAAACACAATGAAAAATTAGAATGTGAAATTGTGGGTCTAAGAAAAGATATTGAGAAAACAAAACCTCTCAATCTCAGATTTGCTAAAGGATCAGAAACTTTAGATGAAATTATCAAAGTGCATCGTTCTCCTCTAATAAAGACAGGTCTTCGATATACTGAAGAAACATCTCAAACACAGAAGTCATCAACCTCCGAAAGCCATCTTGATGCAACAAGGAGAAGTGAACAGTTTGACAATCATCAACAAAGGCATAAAGCAGATCACCAGGTAAATCAGGTTCAATCTCCTTCAAGGATGAATAGAAGCTACGACCAACCACAAGAATACTCAATCTGTTTCAAGAATGAATCACTAGGACAGTAGATTCAATAATCGCATGAAATACTTTAATGGCCAATGTTTTTCATGTCATAACTTTGGACACAAAGCTGCTCAATGTGTTGCATACAAGACCATCATGACTAGAGAAGCACGAAATCAAAGGAATGTAATTGGGATCATGAAAAGGACCTACAATAACTTTTCTCCTCTGGAAAATGAAATAGAATGATTTATCTATAACAACTTCGGTCATGTAGATTCTAAATGCAGGAGCAAGTTTCAGCAAACATCTCAGAAGGAGCAAACTTCGTTGGGTCCCAAAACATGGAGAAAGAAAGAACCACAAATAGAAAGATGTGGTATAACCTTGTATGCAGAAGGACAAGAAAATCAATGGTATATTGATAGTGGATGCTCGAAACACTTGACAGGTGATAAAGAAAAACTTCAGTCATATAGTGCCTTAGAAAAGGAAAAGAAGGTCTCATTTGGAAATGACACTCCTGCTGTCATAAAAGGTAAAGGTTCTGTTCTCTTAAAAGAAAAGGTTAAAGCTGGTAATGTTATGTATATTGATGGTCTTAAGCATAACCTATTGAGTGTCAGTCAAATGTGTGATCAAGGAAATGAAGTAGTATTTCAATCAAATGGATGTGTTGTTGTGAGCTTGATATAGGAGAAACATTGATCAAAGACATAATAACTCCAAATAATTTATACATACTCAAGGGAGGATAAAAACAATGCTATCTAAGCAAAAATGTTGAACATTGGCTATGGCACAGAAGATTGGGGCATCTAAGCTTCCCTCAAATAAGGAAAGCATGCAAATTCTAGGTTGTTCACGATCTTCCTAACATCAGAATTCCAGAAAATACAATATAAAAATCATGTCAATTTGGTAAGAAAACCATAGCACACTTCCCAGAAAAAGAAGGATCAGCTAGAAAGCCTCTTGAACTTGTTCATACTGATTTATGTGGTCCTTCAAGGAAAAGGTCACCTCGTGGAGAAGAATACTTTATATTTTTCATTGACAATTTTTCCAGAATGTGTTGGATAGGACTTCTAAAGCACAAAGATGAAGCATTTCAAAAGTTCAAAGCCTTCAAAGCTTTGGTTGAAAATGAAACAGATCGAAAAATCAAATGCCTCAGATCTGATTGAGGAGGGGAATTTACCTTAGATATATTCTTTGACTTTTGTGAAGAACATGGAATAAGAAGAGAATTTTCCACCACGAGGACTCCTCAGCAAAATGGAGTGGTAGAAAGGATGAACAAAAATGTTCAACAATTGGCTCGTGCCATGCTAGATGAGTCTGGAACTCCAGCAACCTTCTGGGGTGAAGCTGCATTTGTTGTCGTCACTATTCTCAACAAAACAAGCGTTCGGGTAAACAACACTCAAACTCCACATGAACTCTAGTATGGTAAGGCTCCTACTTTAAAATACTTCAAAGTTTTTGGAAGAAAATGTTACATCAAAAGGACTGATGAAAAACTTGGCAAGTTTGAACCTAGAGTAGGTGAAGGCATTCTCCTTGGTTACTCTTCCTGAAGTAAAGGATACAAGTGTTATAATAAAAGAATAGGGAAAATTGTTGAAAGTATTGATGTTGTGGTTCATGAAGCAGGCGAAAATCCAAAGCAGGTAAAAACTGAAGAGTGGGAAGAAGATGAGGATTATCCTTCCACATCAAATCAGACTAATGCTGAAGAATAAGAAACCAATGAGGCACCAGAAGAGCAGATAACGACAAAAGAAAAGACTCCATCCAGATATGTTCAAAGAAATAATCCAGAGACTCAAATTTTGGGGTGGAAAGAGGCAGGTTTGCAGAAAAGAAGAACTATTACAGAAGCTTCGAGTTATATAGCATTGCTTTCCACTATTGAACCTCAAAATGTAAATGAAGCATGCAAAGATGAACGTTGGGTCAAGGCCATGAATGAAGAACTTGAACAAATTGAAAAGAATAATACTTGGGAATCAGTTCCTAGACCTCATGATAAGAATGTCATAGGAACCAAATGGATATTCAAAGACAAGCTGAATGAAAATGGAGAATTTTTTAGAAACAAGGCTAGACTTGTTTGTAAAGGGTATGCTCAACAAAAAGGTCTAGACTTTGAAGAAACTTTTGCACCTGTTGCTAGACTTGAAGCCATAAGAATGTTCCTTGCTCTTTCTAGTTTTCATAAGTTCAAAGTATATCTAATGGATGTGAAATCTTCCTTTCCTAATGGAGACCTAGAAGAAGAAGTTTATATTGAGCAACCAGATGGATTCATCCTTGGAAATGATCCAAAACTTGTATGCAGACTCGGAAAGGTGCTCTATGGTCTAAAACAAGCTCCAAGGGCCTTGTATTATCGTCTTGACAAATACTTTCATCAACAAGGTTTTTCAAAAGGATCAGCTAATAGCAATATATATATAAAAATTGACAATGATAAATTGCTAATACTTGTTGTGTATGTTGATGATATGATTTTTGGTAGCAATGAAGAAGCCATGAGTCAAAACTTTGCTTTGGTAATGCAGAAAGAATTTGAAATGTCCCTTCTTGGTGAGCCGACATATTTTCTTAGTTTACAAGTTCAACAAAATAAAGATGGTATTTTTCTATCACAAACCAAGTAACTCAAGCAGATCTTGAAGAAATATGGCATGGAAGATTCTAAACCAGTATGTACCCCTATGGTAATAGGATGCAGCCTCAGTGCAAATGATGAATCAACAGCAGTACATCAACCAACCTACAGATCCATGATTGGTAGTCTGCTCTATCTAATAGGTACCCGACCAGACATCATGCATGCAGTAGGAATAGTTGGAAGATTCCAAGAAAATCCAAAGGAAACACACCTTCAGGCAGTCAAAAGGATTTTCAAATATCTTCAAGGAACACAAAAATTTGGTTTATGGTATCTTAGGGATACAGATCTTACACTTCATGCATATACAGATGCAGATTGGGCAGGAAGCGTGGATAATAGAAAAAGCACTAGTGGTGGTATTCTATATGGGTTCCAGATTAGTATCTTGGTTTAGCAAGAAACAAAATTCAATTGCATTATCTACAGCTGAAGCAGAATATGTGGTTGTTGCATGTTGCTGCACACAACTCCTTTGGATGATGCAAACATTGCAAAACTTTGAAATCACATGTACTTCACCCATCTCCATTCTATGTGATAATACAAGTGCAATCAATATTTCAAAGAGTCCAGTCATGCATTCCAAGACCAAGCACATACCTATCAAATATCATTTTCTCCATGAACAAGTGCTTGAAAAAAAGGTCAAATTGGAGTATGTTCCCTCCAAAGAACTGGTTGCTGATATATTCACCCAACCGCTGCCCAGAGAGACATTTGAATATCTCAGACAGAAGCTGGGAGTACTTGATGCATCATCTTGCTATTGAAACCTATCTAGTTCATAGAAAAGTGGTTGTACGTGAGTTTCATGAAGCATATCCACGTACATACATTGGTTGTCGTGGATAGAGTCGTTTATATGTTGGTTTGAAGAAAAACAATGGGCTAGACTCAGGGTGAAAAGAGTCTGATATGGGTCTTGTAGAGACCATCTGGCACAGGTTTAGGGGGAGAATATACTTCTAATAATGCATTGTTGGCATTATATTTGAAGATCTTGGCATTACATTTGAAGATCTTGGTACAATTTCACAGTTGTTTTTTATTCAGGTGGAACAGGTGCAGAGGGAGATCATGGTTGTTGATGGTGATTAACAGTTGCTTCTGATGATAGTAGTTGATAACTATCTTGTTTTAGATATTTTGTCTCTATTTCATGTATATCTTTTTATCAAGGTCATGTAATGACCTTTTGTGTTTCCCCACTATGTTAGGGATGGATGATGTAATGTTCTTGTCTTATCATGTATAATCTTTTGGTGTATCCCCACTTGGTTGGGTGGATGAGTCAATCTTGGTATATCCCCACTTGGTTGGAAGATGGATGTATGTATGAGTCGTTGGTGATAGGAAGGTCATTTATGATGTATAGATTCTTGTTCTTCTTATAGAACATCTTTTTGTAGACCTTGCTTACATTCAGGGGGAGCATGAACAACACACTTCAGCATATCAGAGAATTTAGCATGTACTTAGGGGGAGCATAACCCTTTGCTCTTGATGACAAAGGGGGAGAGTGACCTAGGGTTGCCATCAAGTCCAAAGGGGGAGATTGTTGGCATTATGACACAGGTTTAGTGCTCTGACATAGGTGTTGTCCTTGATGGCAACTCACTCAAATGACAAATTACGGTTTAGGCTCTTAGAATGAAGGAAAAAGAGATATATGGAGGTTCCCCTTGACTAAGCTACATATACACACAGGTTCACCGATCAAAATGCGCATATGTGTATACACGCACTTTCACGCAAGGAAAGGCACGTACATGTTAGAGAATTTGGTTTTGGTTCGTGGTATTTGGACCATGGTATTTTGACCCATGGTATTGGTCCAAGGTATCTTGTCTGAAGTGTTGACCCCAAGTATTTGGTCCAAGGTATTGATTCTAAGTGGTTTTGGACCATGGTATTGAGTAAGGCCTAAGAATATAAAAGGAGGAGAAAATCATTAGGAAAATTAACTCAAGCAATTGAATATCTAATGAAGAGCAAGATCTAGAATACTAGTCATTGGGTTATGGTGCATAGTTGGATTTGAATCAAGGAGGAACCTGAGCACTTGAAGAAGGATAACTTCTATTGATAGGTTAAGATCTTAAGGATTGAAGAGAAGTATCTTTGTGTGGTTTTGATCTTTTATCTGAATAATTGGCACATGTCATAATCTATAAATCTGATGATCTGGGTATAAATGATGTCTAAATAGTTGTAAAGAATAAATCATCTTTTACAGATTTGTATGCAGTTTCATTACAGCAAAGGTGCGTATACACGCTAGTTCGACATTTCAAAACAGTGTATACACAATTTTGCCTTCATATAATAGCGTATGAATGCAGGTTCAACACATTGAAGTAGCGTACATATCATAAAATATGTTTTAGCTACTTCTGTTTGCTGTTGCATTGTTCTGGGTTCTGGCTTGGGTTCTAGTACTGTTATTGTACTCTGGTTACAACATTCAAAGAAGTGATTGTTTGATTCAGTTTTGGTTGGTGAAAGGAGATTGATTGATGAAACTATATTTTTATGTTTGATAGATGTTATTGATGGAACCAGTCTGAAAATTTATGAAACGTGGTCCCTGGAAGAAAAGATATGGTTGTAGCCTTCTGTAGGTCAGCACCTACTTACTAGTACATTAGCTAGTATAAGAGCTAAGGGGGTTGTAGCTCCCTTCCAGGAGAAGCTGGAGAATAATAGAAGGTTGTAGCCTGCATACTGGTATAAGACTACACCAGTACAGAAATATTGTAAAAATAAGTTTCTTATTAAAAGAAGATAGAGACGAATTGCAACAAGTGGTTTTCACCCACATTGGGTTTCCACCTTATATCTTGTGTTCTTGCGTGTGATTGTCTGCTCTATTTTTACTGTACCTGGTTACTGTTATATGGTTCTGATGCACATATTAAAGATCAACATTTGATGAATTAACTAAATTATAAGTTTCCAGGATATACACTAGTTTCCTTAACTACAATTGTGTATATACGCAAGTTTCATTAACTGAAGTAGCATATACAAATTGGATTGTGAAAAGAAATATTATCGACTTGCTAATATTGATTCACCCCCCCCCCCCCCCCCCCCCCCATTCTCAGTATTATTTCCAGACCTAGAACAGATGGTTCTCTCATTTGGAGTGTTCAACATACTAAAGCTAGTTCAGATCTTGCATTGGATGAATGGAAATAGGGAGACCATGAGTTATACTATAGAATATGTGTTGCTATTTTTTGTGCTAGATGCATCAATATAGAGGTAAGTCATTATCATAATTTTAATGGTATTGGTATTGTATTTAATTCTCATTAAATAATTTTAATTAAATATTAAATAAAATCATCCACAGGGTCTTGGATAGATGGGGATCGGGTTCTTTGATAAGGCACTCCTTGTTGTCAAGTCACCGATTCAATTCCTAGCCCCAATCAGGCTGGTATATTTGACACAATGATGATGTAGTCCCGCGAAGCTTAAAAAAAAACATTAAATAAAATCAAAGGGTTCCTTTGATAGATTCTACCTTTCAAACCACTACTACACAATGGTGGGGAGCTCATTGGAAGTAGTTCCAAACTTGGGACTCAGTTGAATATGTACTATGCTAGTTTATTGTACTTGAGAAGGGAATGGATCAAATACCTATATATGAGGGTTATAATATTCCATGGAAGCATGTTAAAACCCGTAGCATCATCTAGATAAAGATTAGATTTCCCATTGAGTTGTGGGTGCATCAATTTATACATACTTAGGCACTCTTCCTCAAGCCTAGTTCCTGAAGGAAGAAACAAATAAGAAGATGATAGATTGGGATGCATTGATAGCCCAATTTTGTAGTGATTTTACTTTCTCATATGAGGATGCACAAATTGGTCAAGTCTTGAAAGCGATCAAGAGGGTACTATTCCATGTTATAAAACTAATTGTTGAATCTATCAGTCATATAAATTGTGGAGTTATATGTTGGGTGTAGGAATTGTAGTTAAGAAAACTCCTTTCAACACTTAATTTATCAACTTGGGGTTTCATACACTTCAATACATAGCATAGGAAATGTCAAGAAATGATATGAAACTTCTCTAATCGTATTCCTACTTATTTGATTATAAATTTCAGAATCGAAAGGAAAGATCACACGATAATGAATACCAAGAAAACTCTAGTGTTGAATGAAAAGAATGTACTTTGTGGAAACTCAAATAAAGGAAACTCTCAATTTGTCATGAAAAATATGAATTGATAAAATAATGAGATTCTCTTCAATATGATTGTAATATATAAGAATGATCCAACTAATCAGGATGTCTATCTTCCTCAATATTTTCCTTCTTGCACCAAGTTGTCATTCCTATACCGCAACAAGGTTCCTATAGTGCAACATTGTTAATGTACTAGAGCGAAGCTTCTATACTGGAAGTACATATATTGGGCCCTTACTAAATATCTTGACCTACATACAAGATCTCTGAGCCTTTTTACTAGAGCACTCTATTCCTATACCCGGAATGTCAATTCATGTACAAGAACAAAGGTTCATGTACTAGGAAACTAGAGTTCCTGTACTTGGTTTCCAAATCGGTTGCAAGAAATAAAAGTGTGTTAACTAAGAAAATAAATGCAAGGTTGTTATAGACATATTTGGGCACTTCAACCCCAATCTTATATGTCGATAAACTAGGGCTCTTCAACCCCTAAAAGTGTTCTTTCATACCCTAAAAGATCATGGTCATTTGATTACATCATTCCCCAAAATTTCCACCTAAAAAACCATCTAGAATTGGCCTAAACTAGACAATACCGACTGCTCCACTATCAGGGTGCGATGCATACTAATTTGGCCTTCTGTAGGGTGCGATGAGCGAGGATGGACAAATTTCCAAGATAGTTTGCTAAGTGGATGCTCAGGGAATCTTCTAGAAGCTTCTCCTATGACACTTGCCTCTCCGAATTCCCCTAGGGATGAGTAAGAGATCCAAGAAATATCCAAGGGGAACCAATTGCAACAAGTCGAATGACACTAATCAAAACCCCAGAGATGACTCACACCCTTGCACACATCTATAAATGGATCCCTCATCTAAGAGATCCAGGGGCTGGAATATTGTGAATTGCAAGGAAGTGTTGATAGTTTGTGTTTGAGATAAGAGCATTGTATTTTTGGTGTGATATTTCTATTTCATGAGGTGAAGAGAGTTTGATGCTGGGAGGATGATGCTGGATCAGACAACTGGGTTGTAATTCTCCCTTCTATTTAATAAAGTTCTTCAAGTTTTCTACCATATAATTCTGCACCACTTGTGAATGTTATTGTTTGTGAATGCCAATGTATGTTCATTATATATCTAATTCTATAGTGTTTATGTTACAATAGATCAAGATGCTTTGATGGTTCTTTGCTACTATGTTTCTACAGGTAATCTTCAAGTAGGATAAGTATGGAGAGGAGTTGCGAGCTCTATCAAGGAGGAGAAAGATTGACCAAAGGATTAAGCAAAAGTTCCAGGTTGGTCCTCTCATCCTTATCTTATCTATTGTGCATAGAATAAATCGTTGAATTACTTTGAAGTGTTGTTTGTAGGGTAGCTACCAAATCTAGAGGGCTAGTCGATTGAAAAGACACTAATTTTCCCAAAAACAAAATGGCGACTCCACTGGGGATCGAATAGATGTTTGCTAGCTGTTGTTGTTTATTTTATAAACTATAAACAAAGCCTGAAGTTAGATAGGTAGCCTTCGAACTGCTCTTTCTTTGCAATTGCATAGTAGATAAACATTGCTTCAGTCAATCTCTAGTTTAGTTTATGAATTGAAAATTTGACTTACAAGCATTCTAGATCCCCTTTTGGTAGCTCAGTAACCTCTAAAGATCATTCCTATGTACTTTTCTCTTTACTGTCCATCATAGCTCAGCTTAACTCACTGAAAACAACTGCAAATTTGAGCCAAAACCAACTTCAGTTGCGCTCCTTGGTGCATCGCACTGTCTGCCACTGTTAACCAGTATGAATCGCACTTCTCGAGTCTATAAAGTGTGATGCATCCCTATTTCTGTGAAGCCCAGGTGCGATGACTGAATGAACCTATTTCCATTTTGGAAATTTGGGGTTTTTGTTCTTGTTTTCAGTTTTGTTTAGTTGTTTTTGTTGCTTATGAACAATACCTCATTATTGAATCCTGCTTGAATCACATAGATCAGCCTCCATTGATTAGGATTAGTAAATGTTTTTTATGTATTTGTGCATCATTTACAATCCTTTGTCGAAAAGTTGCTTAAATCAAACTGTTGTTTTGGTACAAAAAGTGTCGTAACTGTCGTTTTGTGTCAAAAGGAGAAGTGTCGTGGATTCTTCCTTCCCTAGATAGTCGATTGAACTTTTTGTCATGTATTTGATTTGATTTGTTCATATTCGAAATGTTGAAAGAATTTTTTATTCGAAATTGAAAAGTGTCGTTTAGTCTTCCTGTCTATTTTGAAAATGGAATTGTCGAAATGTCATTTTGAAAGAAATATTTCAGATCTTTACTACATTTGTTTTTCCTTTTCGGCATTTTTTCACATTAAGGGGAACAGAAAACAAATACATGCATTTGAATTTGCATTTAGTTTGTGTGCAAAAAATTATTTAGGAAAGTGCATTAGAGTGTGCTCTTTGCTCTTTGTTTGAAAGAATCGTAATTTTCTTTCCCTAGTAGCTAGGATTTTCATTGCTCAAAATAAACAACGATTGTTTATCATTGTAGATTTCGTTTTAGGATTTTTAAATCAACATTATGCGGTGAACCATTGAAAGGCAAAATTTAAACAAGATCAACTCTAAAATAAATCTCAATGAACCTAACAACGCTTTGGAACTTAACACAACACATCTAGAGGTCTAGGTTAGAGATGTGTTATGGCGTCATAAAAACTAGTAACTATCGTTTTCATCGAAGGTTGGGTGATTCCTCCTCCTTGATATGACAAGAGATAGCACGGACTTATGCTCCCCATACCGTCGCGTATATATTGGGAGACCACAATAGACTTATATCCTTTATCCATAAGAAGCCGTGTCTATCGCCCTATCGATCGCAATGCACTGAACACAACATTCAGGAAGATTGAATGTCGTACATAAGTCCTTGGTAATTTCTCTTTAATTTATCACCAAGGTGTATATTGCAGTTTTGCGATTGGTTTGGTAATCCCTCTATCTATATTTTCCAGAGTAGTCACTTTCATTCCTTGTCGACTCTCTAAAAGAAAAGTTCCATTTGAGCACTTGTCACTTCAGGCTCATTAAAAATTGAAGGGGACTAGAGTCATCTTTAGCTTTTTCTCGACTCTTAAAAATTGAAAAAGCAAAGTTGTGTCAAAGCGTCATTAAAATTTATTAATTTGGAATAACATCCCTGTTCCTTCATTGATCTTAGGTTGAGATAATGGAGTCCACCAATCAAGGGATCCCTTTTGAGGGGAATCCTAGTCCTTTTTCTTCTTGGGGAAATATTGGTGCTCCATATATGGCCACATTGTCCCTTTCGGGAATTACAATTGGCCTGCCAGTATGGCTTTTCTCAACCTATATGGTTCAAAATACCATGATTCCTCCACATTTGAATCAGCATCCAATTGATACTGAAGTTGACCCTTTACCTTCTTCTTCGTTTGTTTCTGCCTCCCCTTCTTCCTCTTCGCTCGGTGAAAATAGTGCTGCTAGTAACCAGGTGGCTGAGAAGAAGAAGAAAGGGAAGGAGAAGAAGAAGAAGACGCTGATTCATCAAGGGGGCAACCATGAATCATATGGTGAAAACCCACACATTAAATCTCCTAAACCCAGATTTCCATGCATAATTTTTAGAGGAGACCATTTTCATAGAGATTATCCGTGCCTTCCTTGGATCTTGAGAGAATGGTCCCCCCATTCACACCACTTGGTGTCATCAACTTTTGGTGATCATGTTGACAACACACCATCAACTAGTAATAATGAAGTTCATGGACAAAAAGGAAAGGTCAAATTTCCATGTAGATTATGTGAAGGGAACCATACCCTTCACTATTGTCCTTTTTTGGATGAAGCCAAAAACGTATTGGATAATCATCCTGCTTCACCGCAACAACTTCCATCTGGATACAGGAAACTCTCCCCTGGTCCTTTACTAGTTGAAAAACCAGATAACTTAAATCAACCGTTGGTCGAAACCACTCACTTTGAAAGTGAAGCTCATGATTCTATACCCGACCAAAGTCAACAAGTCGAGGTGACAATCGACCCAGTTTTACCTTCAGAAAATCATACCATCCATGAAGAGAATGAGAACAATACCATTCAAACTCTTTTTGTTACTTCAGAGTCTGATGAACTTGGGGGAAATCTGCTCTTTCTTTCCCAACAGGAGGAAAATACCCCAATTCTTGTAAATCAAGGGGTTATTCCTTCCGTTCATTCGTACCCCCTCCAAGAAGTCTAGTCACTTCCTTTGATTGGAATCGACTAGAAATATCCTACCTTCCTTCTTATGTACCTTTTCGGATCATAGTACAAATTTACAAAATGATTGTGTCTAGCACTATCATAGATGAAGGGGCATAAGTGAGTATCCTTTCCTCAACTGCTTGGAAAGTGCTTGGTTCACCATCGCTTATGCCTGCTACACAAAATCTGTCAGGCTTTAACAAAGGAGCCAATCGACTGTTAGGGATTTTTCCTAAGTTACCAATCACTTTGAGAAGGAAAACCATTCACCTAAATGTGATGGTAGTCCTAGGACCATTAGATTACAATCTACTCCTTGGATGTGACTATGTTTATAACATGGAGGTTATCATTTCAACACTCTTCTCAGTGATGTATTTCCCACATGAAGGCAAAGTTGTTACCATTGACCAGCTTTCATTTCCCGGTTCAAGCACAACTCCAAGTCAAACATCATCCCTAAATGGTCCTTTTGCATCAAGAATGTCTTTTCAACCTTCATTCCATCCACCTGATTACCGAGAGTAGTCTGGTGAATGTAACGAAGTTTAGGGGGCATGCATCCTTGTCTATTCTGCGGACGAACCCAGCTAAAAAGATAAGTTTCCCTGTAGGTTATGTGATTGGTCTAAGACACCATTCACCTTTGTCTATTCTACGGATGAAGCCAAGGAAGTGTTTCGTCTATTTTACGGACGAAACCATCCTACCATAACCACAGTAGTTCCCATATAGTTACTGGAGACTCCTTTTCATCATGCTGGGGGCATGCAACCCTTTTTTAATTTCATTTTCTAGCTTTTTAGTTTTATTGTTTCTAGCTTTTTCTTTTCTAGCTTTTTTAGTTTTGTCGATTCTATCTTGCGTAAAAAAGAAAACTAAAACCGAGCATATGTTATCCCATGGTTCAATCTCGTTAAGAAATGAACCTACCACCGAGCATAGTTCCCCATGGTTTAAGCTCGTTAAAAAATAAACCTACCACCGAGCCTAATTCCCCCATGGTTCAAGCTCGTTACAAAATGAACCCACCTTGGGTAATTAACCTTTGAGATTGCCATGACTATCAGCCTTTTGAGCCTTGGTCGTGTACCTCCCATAACCTCCATTCTTTTGGCCGATCCTACACTTCCACATGATTTTTTACCCATTTGAGGAACAACTATGATGAGTGGTCTTGTTAGCCAACCTTTTCCCAGAAATGATCATGTTTTGAGAAGTTCCAATCTTACCCAGAACTAGTTGCTACCTTATACACCACTCGTTCCTAAAAAACGAGTCTCCTTTAAACTCTTTTCAGACTCGTTAAATATGAAAATATTATCGAGAAATTGGTCTTTCCAACTTGTTAAAGTGATTGGAAGTGCCATCCCTCTTGTACATTTTAATCTTTTTCAGACCCGAGGGATTATCTCACGAAAAATTTCGAGCACTTGTCTTTTTCGGCTTGTTAAAGTGACCAAAAAAGTCATCCCTTTTGTATTTTTTAATCCTTTTTCGGACTTAAGGTATTATTCTATGAAAAATAGCTTCTAGAGTTTCCTTTTCATCCCTTTTCAAACTCTCTAAACATGAAAAGGGTTGAGTTATCCTGGTCCTTAAACTTGTTAAAATAATAGCGACAAACTTGTCCACCTAGACAAGAATGAGTTTCACTGTCGCTAGACTCCTTAAAACATAGCGACAGGTTTGCCCGAAGGGAAAATTACAAAACAAGCATATGTTATCCTCCTCAAGCTTGCCAAAAATAAAGAGGTACTAGTCAGTAATGATTGGGGAAAAAGGAATAAAACTTGAAGAAATTTATGGTATCGGGTTGCTCTTGAACATGACACTTTCACTCCATCACCATTATTGAGTCAGGTTGGGTTATTTCATTCATCGGTCATCTCACCATTGGTCTTTCACACCATCCATATTTTTGGGTTAACGCTACCAATCCATCTCAGTGTCACTGACATGTTCAAGAGAAGTCATTCAGTTGAGAAACCACAAACCCAATTAATGCCTCATCCACCGCAATACCTTCAACCTTCATTTTTCATGACCGCCATTCCTGAACCTTGTGTCGTCAAACCGTTTTCACCTCCAGAAATCATTTTCTTCGTTTCGTGTCATAGATGTGGGATACATTAAGGCCCTCCTACAATGGGTCACTTCTTGTCGACATCAACACATTATCCAAGAAGTTGACTTAGAAACAACCCTTTCAGTACTTTGAAGCTTGCATGCCTCAATGGAAAGCTTCTCACTTCCGGTGACAAGTTGACATCAATGGCCTTCGACCAAAAGATTTTACGTGGTTTTCGACATTGGATCATATATTAACACCCCGTGAATTGTACTATAGTACCTTGAGGGTCATCATCATTATTGGTGATTCCTATCGCATCTATTAACAGCTCACATTATTGGTTGGTAATCAGGCGATGTCGTTTCATGTTCGACTTTAGAACACCTTTTCACATGGATCGACTTGTACATCGGGCGAAGATTGAATGAGTTTTGAAGACCCTGGATCTAGTTTCATCCATTCAGGCTGCGATATATTCAGGGATATAAAGACATCAAATGTACATAGAAGCTGCACAGATGGTCATCCAGACCAAGGATGATGACTCTACAACTGAAGAATCACGAGTCTGCATATGAAGACAAATATCTGTTCTATGTACATGAAATGAATTTATAAAATCTAAGCATGGGGATTTCTGCCTCAACTAGATCATGAAAATTATATTATGATTATGTATTCTATTGTATGTATACAAATCACCTTCCAGTTTGAAACCTCGGATCTTCATGATAAAGCATTTCACCCGACATCAAGATTTATGAATTCATGCTTTAGGGGGCAACTATTATAGACATATTTGGGAACTTCAACCCCAATCTTATATGTCGATAAAATAGGGCTCTTTAACCCCTAAAAGTGTTGTTTCATACCCTAAAAGATCATGGTCATCTGATTACATCATTCCCCAAAAGTTACACCTGAAAAACCATCCAAAATTGGCCTAAAATGGACCATACTGACTGCTCCACTGTCAGGGTGCAATGCATACTGACTTCTACACTAGCCAGGTGTGATGCATACCAATTTGGCCTTCTGTAGGGTGTGATGAGCAAGGATGGACAAATTTCTGAGACAATTTGCTAAGTGGATGCTCAGGGAATCTTCTAGAAACTTCTCCTATGACACTTGCCTCTCTGAAATCGCCCAGGGATGAGTAAGAGATCTAAGAAATATCCAAATGGAACGAAATGCAACAAGTGGAATGACACTAGTCAAAACCCCAGAGATGACTCACACCCTCGCACACATCTATAAATGGATCCCTCATCTAAGAGATCCAGGGGCTGGAATATTGTGAATTGCAAGGAAGTGTTGATAGTTTGTGTTTGAGATAAGAGCATTGTATTGTTGGTGTGATCTTGCTATTTCATGAGGTGAAGAGGGTTTGATGCTGGGAGGATGATGCTGGATTAGACAACTGGGTTGTAATTCTCCCTTCTATTTAATAAAGTTCTTCAAGTTTTCTTCCATATCATTGTGCACTTGTGAATGTTATTGTTTGTGAATGCCAATGTATGTTCATTATATATCTGATTCTGTAGTGTTTATGCTACAATAGATCAAGATGCTTTGATGGTTCTTTGCTACTGTGTTTCTACAGGCACTCTTCAAGCGGGATAAGTACAGAGAGGAGATGTGAGCTCTATCAATGGGGAGAAATATCAAGCAAAGGATTAAGTGAAAGTTCCAGGTTGGTCCTCTCATCCTTCTCTTATTTATTGTGCATAAAATAAATCATTGAATTACTTTGAACTATTGTTTGTAAGGTAGCTACCAAACCTAGATGGCTAGTCGATCGAAAAGACACTAGTTTTCCTGGAAACAAAGGTGAAAACACAACTATAAATTGAACCTCTATAAGAAAAATGAATTGTTAACTAATCACATGCTTGGAAATGAAAGGTGGTTTCACAACGAAAGGCAATTTCTATTGGAATAAGAAACCACTTTACTTGGAAATTACTTTGACCTAAACATCAACAAGCTCTTTCTTGAGATGACTGCTCATTAAGTAAATTAGATATGCACCCTTATACAAATAATTGTTTTAACTCAAGGAATCCTTCTGATAAATTCAGTATTAAGTCCAGCAACGAGTGCAGGTACAAATCCAAATAATGCAACATTGTTTTAGTTAAATCTTATTGACATTAATCAAATATAAATCTGAACTTAAATATTGGAATATGCTTCACTAAAAAGCCAAACACTATTTGCAGAAGAATAATAGATCTGCAGAAATAATATTGACAGGCTGCAATGAATAAAGGAAACTTTGAACTTGCTAAAATTAAAACACACTGGTGTAGGAAGCTAGATGTACATTTACTTTGTAAAGAAAAGGGCAGCATGCATTTGCAGGAAAGAATGGAAGGAAATAAAAGTAAATTAAGATGAACCACACACACACCTGGATCTAGATCACTCAACTTGCAAGAAATTAAATCACATTAGCTATGAAAGAATCCAAACATGATCTACTTCACTAACCTTGCATGAAAATAAATATAACACACCTTTAACGAAGGGAGAATGAGTTGGATTGGCTAGGCCCTAGCCAACCAACTTGTTTCCCTATAATGAAATGGAAAACTTCAAGTGCTCAAATGGAGCATCACAACGATATCGAGAAAAATAACTTCACAACTAGCATTTTCCTTTGATTAAGTTTTAAAAAGGATCAAATATACATAGTGGATCCCCTATCCAACCTAGAAATGGTGATACTCAGAAATTATATTTGGTAGTGAAAGTTTAACACATCATCGCTCCCTAACATCTACAGAGAAACCCTATTAAATGCAAGCTTTAGCTCTTGGCTGCAAAAAAATATAACAACATGATATATTAATCCTTTTAGTTGTTCACAAAAGGTCTAAACAAGAGTTTTGCAATCAAAGTCCAGCCTTCATATCCCACCTTCTTCTCTAAGCACCAAGCCTAGCAGGGAAACTGATCTCTTAGACAAGAAATCCATGCGGTCTACCGATTTTTTGCGTCCATAAGCGGTGAATCAAACAAAAATTGACAGTTTCCTCGAAAGTGTAGGAACACTAACTGGTACAAGCAGGATTCCTTCACTAACATAATCTCTTACATGGATTAACACTTTGGTTCCATTGAATTACTTAGGAAAGGAATATATTAGTTGCAAAGACATTTTAAGATATAAAGCTTGTAAATTTAATGATTAAGTACATATATTACCTTTGAATACGAAAAACAAAAGAGGATTGTAGGAATGTGTGCAATTGGGAAAAAGTATAAGAATAGATAGACCTTTAGGGTTAAAACAGGGGTTAAGGTGGTGTGTTTGGGATAGGGTAGAGACCAAAAAGTAAGACAATTCTAGCACCAACATCCTCCCATCCCTATCTTGTTGTGTGTCCTCACACAACCTTACCCTTACCTTCACAAAAAAACACATGGAGACCTTCCTTTAGTCTTGTATCTGTATGATAATTCATGCCTTCATCATCCTTTTCTTCTTAGTTTGAGTCTTCTTGACCCGTTTGACCAATTTCTTGAGTCGAACATAACATTTCGAAGCTTGGAACTTCCACACTCTTTCTTTTCGTTTTCATTCTTGCACTTCCCCTACCAATTCAACATTCTTATTCTGCATCACTAAAACTTGTTCTTTCATGGCCTGATTTAAAGCTTCGAGTCCATAAATGCATTTATTCAGCTCCTTGACCATACTATTCAAATTGAGAGTGGAATCCTCCTTGACAAATTCCTCCTGTGTTAGAATCTTCTCAACGGTTGACTCGAAGCAAGTGTTGGTGTTGTCAAGACCAATATCATCCTGTATATCAATATCTGGCATTTTGACATCACATGGTGTCTCATCATCCTGCACTTTCTCATCACATTGTATTTCATCTTCCTATTCTTCAACATTACATTGTGCTTTATCACCCTGACCCTCTACTGGACCCTTCTCTGTACTAACATCTAGTGTCTTAGAGGTCTTCCTCTTCTTCATTCTTCCAACTAACACTGACAGATGAGTAACATTTTCCTCTTCGAGGCATCCTATACTAAACACTATGTGAACTAAAACATTTGCAAGGAGCAGGAGATTGTTCTCATTCAGTGAACTAGGATCGGAATCATCTACATTTATCAGAGAGGTTGACTGAGTATGGCTCTCTCTCGAGGAGGAAAACCTATTCTTAATAGAACTTCTAGTTATTCTCTTCAAAGGGTGAGGGGTTTCGATTACGGGTGTTTGTTTCTCTTCCTGCCCTAGTTCCTTAGGTTGGGTATTTTTCTTCTTACTAGTTTGCGGGGTAAGGTTTTTACCAATATGTTCAGATTCTTCCTTCCTACTCTTACCCTTCTTCCCAGGCGACTCTACTATGTTTCCTCCTTGCAATTATTTCAAGAACCCTTCCCATGTCACATTTTTATTCTCTGATTCCTTCCTAACTACAATTGAGATCAATATGGAATGATATAACTTGAACCCAACCTGACTCTCTCGACTTTTCTAAACACCCTTCGACATTTCTCCAAACTTTTAAGTAATAAGTAAGGAAAATTAATCAACTTAACTGACTCAAACTGTAACAGTAAGTGAATATGATATAGGAAGGTTGGAGAATATTTTCCCTCACAGGTGAGGAACATTTGGAAAATGTACAGTAGGTGTTTCCATTTCTCGATCGTAGCACTTTGTTGTTGATGATAGCACTGTGTACAGTAGGTGTTTCCATTTCTCGATCATAGCACTACGTGTCATAGTTTCGGTTATGGTCTAGTGTGTCTTCTTCTTCTACGTCATTCTATATCATTGTAAAGTGGACCATTTTCCCTAGTACGAGAGTCCATTCTTCTTTTATTCTTCTATAGGGTGTTAGGGTGGTTTTAAGTTGGTGCATGAAGTAACCAATAGGTTCAAGAATGTGAAAGCTTCAGGGTGGTAGGGTGGTGGTAGGGTGAAATTTAGCTCATTGGGGGTTGGGGCATCCATTCAGTTGAATACTGAAGAATATCGAGAATTGGAGCGTCCATATAGTGGGAGATGGAGAAGAATTCTTTTCTAGAATTATAGGAAGTTGTTGCTTTCATTTTAGTTAGGGCTGAAGATTAAATAGTTTATTAGAAAATCATTCAGTGGTTTTTGACCTGGAGGTGGTTTTCCACCTAAATTCTTTGTGCCTACTATGTTCTTTTATTTAGTGTTATTACTACATAAATGTTAGTAATAATTGAAGATTAACTAATGCTCTAAAAATATTTAAAAGTGATTATTGTAAGAAATATTGATTCACCCCCCCTCTTAGTATTTTCCAACGATTGGTATCAGAGCTTGGTTCCTTCAATAGTATTTTAACAACTGGAAGGAGATCATGGAGCATGCCAAGAATGGTGTACCTCTATTCAATGAAAATAATTATGCACTCTGGAAAGGAAGAATGGAGGTTTATCTCTTGGCACAAGGTTATGAAGTATGGGACACTGTTCAAAATGGATCTACACCAACTGTGGATGAACAAGGAAAGAATAATTTGGTAAATGATGCAAAAGCAAAGGATATTATTATCAATGGACTTATTGAATCTGCTTATCATAAGGTGTTGGGTTGTAAAACCACCAAAAATGTATGGGACAAGCTTGAGAATATATATGCAGGTGACGAAAATGTCAAAGAAGAAAAGATTCAAACCTAAAGAGCAAGAGCAACTCAGAATGAAAGAAGATCACAACATTTTTGCATACTTCCAACATGTTGATGATATAACCAACATTCTGGAAGGATTGGAAGAGCCTGTTGACAAGAAGACTATGATGAAGAAAAGGAATATGATGAAGAAGGTTTTTCAAATGGAGAATATGCTTACTTTACAATAAAACTAAAAATTAGTAAGGGAAAATTCAAAGGTAAACTTCCATTGATATGTTTTGGTTGTGATGAGGTTGGGAATTTCGTAGAAAAATGTACAAAAAGAAATGATGGAAACTCAAAAGGAAAGAAAGGCTTTAAGAAATTCAACAAGAATGGCAAGAAGAAAGGATTCAAAAGGAACTTTCTCTCTAAAGAAGATAGCTCATCATCCGATGAATATAGTGATAGTGAAGAAGAAGCCAATGAGAGAGTATTGTTTATGGCCAAGCACAATAAACAAGAGGTATTAAACAATGGAGAAGAAGGGTTGACCATAGAAGAATATTCTAAGGAGGCAATCAAGATTATAAAAGATCTCAAGGCTGAGAAGATCTGTTCCAATACTCTTGAAGAACAAGTTCAATGTCTCAAAATTGAAGTTCAAGAACAAAAATGTATTGAAGAGTCACTTCAAAAGAAGTTGGAAGAAAGCAACCAAGAAAGGGAAGCATTAGAAGCTGAAGTAGTCTCATTGCATAAGGAAGTGAAGAAGGGAAAAATTATCCAAAACTATGCCAACAACTCAAGGGAGTTGGAAGAACTCATCAACAATCAACAATACTACAATGAAATAACTGGCCTTGGTTACAAAGAAGAAGAAGTAGGACCTTCTACAACAAAATACAACGAACCTATGATATCTGATAGGCATGTAGACTTCATTGGTCAAGATTCGCAAGAACAACCTTGGAAGACAATTCCCCGACGAAGATTTCCATCCAGGTACCAATATATTTTTCATGGCTATTGTTATTCATGTGGAAAATTTGGTCATAAAGCTATAGAATGTCGCACGTAGCCTAGGAACCAATACAATTCCAGGAGATCTATCAAATATGAACCTCCCAGGTCTGAATGAAACTTCAATAGATTTGAACATTTAAGAAGTAATATTGAATGTTAAAATGTCGAAATTTTGGACACATAGCCAGAGACTACAGACTTGAAAATCCTCCATAAGAATATTCGAAGCCACAAAACGAACAAACATGGAAGAAGAACACTGCTAATTGTGCTCTCACTCTCAAGGCTTAAAACAACAAAGATGTGTGGTATGTTGATAGAAGTTGCTCAATGCATATGGCTGGAGATAGAAAGAAATGTGTATCTTTGAAAGAGAAGAAGGATGGAACTGTGTCATTTGGAAATGATTGATCTTCAAATGTTATAGGATCAGGTACCTTCAGTCTCAGAAGAAAAGATGTTGTAGCCAAGAATGTTCTACTAGTTGAAAACATGAACACAATTTGCTCAGTGTTGGACAAAAGTGTGATCAAGGACACACAATGCTATTCAACTCCACAAAATTTGAAATCAGGAAAGGCAAGTATGGTAAAATTGTGGCTACAGCAAGTCGAGCTCCAAATGACATATATGTTCTAGATGAAGCAACTAAAGCATGTCTACTAGCTAAAGAAGATGAAAGTTGGTTATGGCACAAGCAAATGGGTCACATAAACTTTGACAATCTTGTCAGGATAAGTAAAAAGGAAGCAGTACAAGAAATGATAAAAATCTCAAAACCTTCCGACACACTATGTGAGGCCTGTCAGCATGGCAAGAAAACAAAATTCAGATTTAAAAAAAGGAAAACTTTGCATCACATCCATTGGAACTGATACATACTGATCTATGTGGTCCTATGGGAACAAAAGGCTTAGATGGAGAATTATATTTCAGGTTAATGATTGATGACTATACCAAGATTACAACCGTCAGTTTCCTAAAGAAAAAATTTGAAGCATTTGAGTGCTTGAAGATCTACAAGTATTTGGTCGAAAATGAAACTGATTTAAAAATAAAGTGTCTAAGATCAGATAATGGCGGAGAATTCACCTGCAAATTATTTCAGTAATACTGTGATGAAAATGGAATAAAAAAGACAATTTTCAACAACATGAACGCCTCAGAAAAATGGAGTTTCCGAAAGAAAGAACAAAACCGTACAGGAAATGGGTAGAAAAATGATGAAGGACTCAAAATTGGATGAAAATTTTTAGGTTGAAGAAATTGATATGAAAATCTTCATTATCAACAGATGTCTTCTTAGAAATAATTGCAATAAGACCCTATATGAATTATGGAAAGGAAAATTGGTTAATGTAAAATATTTCAGAATCTTCAGAAGAAAATGTTATATCAAAAGATAAGATCAAAAGTTGGGTAAGTTTGAATCGCATGTTGATGAAGGTATCTTTGTTGATGAAGGTATCTTTGTTGGAAGCTATAATCTAAGATGAAAACAAATAGTGGAAAGCATAAATGTTACATTATGCGAAGATAGTGTTCTAATGAATAATGATGAGGATCTAGAATCTTTGAAACTTGAGATAGAGGCTAAAAAAGGTACAGAGAAAATTCTAGAACAAGAAGCAACTATCAACCAGGAAGAAGTAAATAATCATCAACAATATATACAAGAAAAACAACAAGAAGCTCCTCCAAAGATAACAAAAGAATGGATTCAAAAGAATCATCCATCAAATCAAATCATTGGTGATATAAATGAAGTAATTGGAACAAGAAACAGTCGACAGCTTCATTCATCACAACAAGCTCACATTGCTTTTCTAGCAACATTTGAGCCTAGCTGTTTTGAGGAAGCCAGCTAGAATGAACATTGGGTAGCAGCTATGAATGAAGAATTGGATCAAATCGAGAAGAATAACACCTGGGAATTAGTTCCATGACCAAAAGATAAAAATGTCATTGGGACTAAATGGGTGTTCAAGAACAAATTGAATGAAGATGGACAAGTTACTAGAAATAAAGAAAGATTGGTTTGCAAAGGCTATGCACAAGTGGAAGGAATTGATTTCGATGAAACATTTGCACCAATTTCTAGAATGGAATCCATCCAGATGTTTCTCGCCTATGTATGTTCAAGAAAAATAAAAGTCTACCAAATGGATGTTAAGTTAGCATTTCTGAATGGAGAATTATAAGAATAAGTTTACATCGAACAACCTAAAGGTTTTATACTATCAGAAAAAGGAGACTATGTTTGCAGGTTAAAGAAGGCTCTGTATGGTCTCAAGCAGGATCTCAGGGCATGGTATGCTTGTCTTGACGGATATCTATATCAACAAGGGTTCAAGAAAGGTACTGCTGATAGAAATCTTTACATACAAATAGATAAAGATAATTTAACAATCGTTGAGGTATATGTGGATGATATAATCTTTGGTAGAAATGATGATCAACTAAGTAAGAACTTTGCTACAAAGCTGCAAAGCGAGTTCGATATGTCTTTACTTGGTGAGTTGACATACTTCTTAGGGCTTCAAATATCTCAACAAGAGAAAGGAGTATTTATATTTCAAGCCAAGTATATCAAGGAAATTCTCAAGAAATTCAAAATGGAAGATTGCAAAATCATCGTTACTCCGATGGTAATAGGTTACGAAATGAGCATAGATGACTCATCTAAGGATGTGGATCAGAGGTTGTACAGATCTATGATTGGTAGTCTTTTATATGTAACAGTGTCCCAACCAGATGTTATGCAAGTAGTTGGACAAGTAGCAAGATTCCAAGCTGGACAAGTAGCAAGATTCCAAGCAACACCAAAATAGTTACATATTATTGTCGTCAAAAGAATTCTTCAATATCTAAAAGGAACAACAGAATATGGCTTTTCGTATCCCAAGGGAAAAAATCTCATTATTCAAGCCTTTACAAATGTAGATTGGGTAAGAAGTGTTGATGATCATAAGAGTTCTAGTGGAGCAACATTCTATCTAGGTTGTTTTCTTGTATCATGTTTGAGCAAAAAACAAACCTCAATCTTGTTATCTATAGCGGAAGAAGAATACATTGCAGCGGCAGCTTGTTGTACTCAATTCCTTTGGATGAAACAAACTTTGCAATATCTTCAAGTACAATTCAATGAGCCTATTCCCATATCTCCAAGAATCCTGTCATGTATTCAAAAACAAAACAAATTCTGATAAAATATCATTTTTTTAGAGAACAAATTGCTGAAAAGAATATCAAACTTGAATATGTTGGTACAAAAGAAAAAATTGCTGATATCTTCACTAAACCTTTACCTTGCGAAGCATTTGAATATCTTCGCTAGAAGCTTGGGATTCTCCCAAATTCTCATTAGATTTTCCTTATTCAGAAAATAAAGGGGGAGTGGAAGCATGTACAGGTTTGCATGATGGTTGTGTGTCAGGGGGAGTTACCCTTTGTAGGTTTTAACCCCGTACAGAAATTACCTACATACGAATTCTAAATCACACGAAAAATAAAAAATGTGAGAGCATAACACATAAAACACATATACACAGAGATTTCCCACTGGATCTCAAAACCGAGACTACCAGCTTGATTTTTCATTAT
>APFE031333687.1:27156-48252 GCA_000404065.3 Pinus taeda
GGAATGATCCAGGTAGATGTTGGTGGCCACCCACCTATCCCATTTGGACCCCCACAATTGTCTCTTTCAGCATTTTCAATTTCCTTAATTGTAGCACAACTTACTAATTTTAGCAGTTTTTTGGGTCCTGAACTTCCGGAGCCGTTTTGAGGCCCTAAACGACATTTTTTGGGGAAACCAGGAGCAACATGTGTCCATGCTATGGACTGATGTTTCCCATTCCAACAATGATAGTGCTCGAATATATCTTTCTAATGAGCTATTGTACGCGTCAAACGGAGATCGTATGCCAAAGTTGCGAGCCCGGGAAATTGATGTACCAATTTACCCAAAACATGGCCCACAATTTGGTGTTTCATCTTCTAAGGGTTG
Organism: Pinus taeda; assembly: GCA_000404065.3. NCBI lineage: Eukaryota > Viridiplantae > Streptophyta > Pinopsida > Pinales > Pinaceae > Pinus > Pinus taeda. Next base: position 27,529 of record APFE031333687.1, read on the forward strand.
GTTTTGGAATGTGAAGGGTTTTCCATTGTTTCTCAATAATAAATAGGCCTTCGAGACTCATTGTAACACAAGTTCGGAACAGTTCAGAGACATGTAGCCACACATCTCTTCTAAGAGATAAGCTACCATCATCCTAGCTGGTTTATTTCCAATTCTGGTTGTAAGCATATTTTGGTATTTTCCATTAATGAAATGAAGTGTTATTTCCACTGCATGTCTTTATTTATGGTTATCGCATCTCTGTATTTATGGTTATCTCTGTAATCTATTGCGTTCCTGTTTAAATCCGGATCACAATCACCCTCGAGTCAGATTCATATCTTGAGGAGGTAGATTAGTTAGGAGCTCTAATGAATAGAGTTTGTTTTCTCAGGTGTTCTCAATAATGCACAATTGTTACACCGCAAAGGTTTTTAACTAAATCAACATCAAAATAGGGGTTCTTGCAAGCAAAAAGAGTCTTAGTTCAATTTCCAGGATAGAGATTTACAAAATTAATAAGTGATGTTTATTAGTTGTGTTACTACAGTAAGCCTGAGGGAATGTTTACCTAGGGACCTTTGAATGATGCTACACCTATGTTCTTAGCCTCACACCACACAAATGTTATCATCCCAAATAGTCCTGGAGTGCCCCTTCCCACCATTAGTCCTTAATTAGCTAGTTCCTAGTGGTTTTATCATCCGTGAATGCAATTTATTGCTCTGTGATTATCAGCTAGCAAGCCCTATTTGGTTTTATTAGTTGGCTACCACTAGAGTGATCTCCTCCTCTTAACTCTCATTTTGTTCCTTTTTCCTTTGGATGCATAATCCCCCCTTATGTGAATGTGCTCTATGTTTTTCTTTTTGACCTCTCAAATCCCATGGGATATTCTCTCCCTTGCATGTTCCCCTCTCTCAAGGAGTCTTCTCTATTTCCTTCGATTACTGCCGTTGCAACCCTATATAGTTGTGTGGACGTGCACTTGCCTAAGTCGAACTCTCTTCTAGCATAGCCCACCTTAAGTTCCTTGTCCCCTTTTACTTGTAAATTTTTCCATGGAAGGTATGGCCTTTGTCCTTTCTTCTCCACCTAGATTCAATGGTGTATTCAACCCATTTAAGGCATAACATTCAACCTACCATGACTATCATTAAATAACCAATCCTCCTTTAATTTTCCAACAATCTCCCTCCCCAAGCTCTGAAATCCATGTCCCAATATCTCAGTCAGTTAATTACAAAACTATCATTACAATATTTTCAATAGGGGAATTAATACAAGGGCTATCACAAACCCCACCCCCTTGGAGGAAGAATGTCCTTAACATTTTATAACTGAACACATTTAAAAACATGCTTTAAACCAAGCATATAATTGTTGTGAAATTTATCTACACAACTCTATACAACTATTTATAAAAAAATTTACATTTTCTTAACCAACAAACAAAAATGGATATGCTTCATGCATATGATTAGCCATCTCTTATGTGGATTCCTCATGCCAAAAGTGCCTCCACTACACCTTGACTTGCTCAATTACTTGATTCTAGATCATGAGATACCTCCAATTTGGGATGCATACAGGTTTTTTTTTAACTCTCCCATTTGTTCTACCTATAATATCAACCAATCAATCACATGATTAACATCTTGTGCATACTTCTTAAGAAGTGAAATATGAAAGACATTATGAACTGATTGTTGGTGGAAAGGCCATCCTATAGGCTATTGGCCCTATCCTTTCAAGCACTTGAAATGTCCCACAAAACCATGGTGCCAACTTGACACATGACCAAATTTTTAGAGAGCTGCTTTTGCATCTAAGTTGCAAATAAACATGTTCTTGAACATTAAATGCTTTGTGTGCTCTATGTCGATCCACATAACTCTTCTTCCTATCTTGGGTCACCTTTAAATTTTTCTTGATGGTCATCATTTCTTACTACATTTCTCTAATCATATTAGGACCAATGAGGACCCTATTCACTCAGTTACTCCAATTGATAGGAGTGTTGTGCCTTCTCCCATAAGGAGCCTCAAATGGACTCATCCTCAAGAACTCTTCATAACCATTATTGTAAGTGAATTCCATTAGTGGAAGAAAATCTTCCCACTTCCTTAGTTGACACATAACATACATTCTAAGAATGTCCTTAAGCACTTTGTTTATCCTCTCTATCTACCCAAATGTTTGTGGATGATATGTTGTGCTAAATGCCAATTTTGTCCTTAGGCCAACAAACAATTCCTTCCAAAACTTGGAAGTAAACTTTGCATCTTAGTCTAAAATTATTTTCTTAAGTACTCCATGCAATCTCACAACTTCATTTATGAAAACGTGATCCATATCATTCACTGTATGAGTGGATTTTATAGCTACAAAGTGAGCCACCTTGGTCAACTTGTCGATTATAACCATGATTGCATCTTGTTTCTTGGTTGTCCTTGGAAAAACTGTAATAAAATGCATTGACATTACTTCCCACTTCGACTCTGAAATAGTAATACACTGTAATAATCCAATTGGGTGCTTGCATTTGAACTTCACTTGCTAGAATTCCATGCATTTAGAAATCAAATCAGCCACTTCCTCTTTTAAATTGGGCCAATAATAATAAAAATTGATGGTTAACGTATTTTAATAGTCTGGGTGGGAAAAATATGGTTTCGTATGAAATTCTTTCAATATGAGCTTTTTCAAGTTGCTCTCATCTAGCACATAGATTATACTTTTGAATCTAATCAATTCACGCTTTGTGAGATAAAATCTCTTACCTTTCTCACCTTCAAAACTTTGTTGTAGATTTTCTTTTAATTATCGATATTTTTTATCTTGTTGTCCCGCAATTTTGATTCTTTCTTGGAGATCAGTCCCATAAGAACTTATGATTTATGCCTATCATAATCGTAACCTCTTGCTAAGTACATCAACAAATTTATTTTTCTTGCTTTTGATTTACTAGATCTTGAAATCAAACTCACTATTTGTGGTCAACCATCAAACTTGTCTAGCATTTTGTTATTAATATAATATATGTAAAAATATATAAATATAAATAAATATAACAAAACAACATAATAAGAAAACATGTCTCTAAGGACATGACCATTCATGAAGGGGCACCCTCCTAGGTATATAAGCGGGCCCTAATTTTATAAAAATCACATATCCTTCATCATATTATGTCTCTCTCTCTCTCTCCTCATCTCTCTCTCTCTCTCTCTCTCTCTCTCTCACACACACACACACACACACACACACACACATACTTGTATCCTTAATGCACATATTCTATTTCCAAGTGTTTTGAATATTATTGTGAAGTGTGAACTTTGTTCATAACATTTGGTATCAGAGTTGTTCAATCCCCTAATCGCTCAAAGCCTACACAAAGTCAGTCTAATATGGATTTTGGCCATTTAAACTTCATCAACTTTATTGTCATCATAATTCAAGAGTTGACACAAGTTTTGGGAAGTTCTCCATTTTGTGGTCAATCCTTTTCCCCTCCCGCCCCTTCGCCACACATGTATATAATAATAAAAAAAATTAAAAATAAAAAATAAAAATAAAAATAAAAATGAAATAATAAATTAAAAAAGCCAACATACATGTCTCTGCTTATATAGTTTCCAATGTATGTAGCATCGCCATATATCTGTTACACTTACCATCTCATTCCAATTAGTGCATTTTTTCACTCAATCAACAATTGCCACCATCGTATGAATTGCACAGTCACCAAGGGTATCATCAAGTGAAATCAAAATAATTTTTATCGAGTCTATAATAACTACCTCCAATTTGAAAGGGTATAATTTCCATCTTCATACTAATTGTACTTTCATGAAGGGTTGCACCCATTGTTTTTATGTTTGTTAATTCCAAAAAACTAATTAAAAAATACATATATCTGACATTTCATTGCAACTACCCTTAGTCAATTTGGTTATATATATATATATATATATATATATAGAGAGAGAGAGAGAGAGAGAGAGAGAGAGAGAGAGAGAGAGAGAGAGAGAGAGAGAGAGAGAGAGAGAGAGAGAGAGAGAGATGTTAAAAGGGAGGTTTGAAGTACAAATACCGAGGAACAAAAACATAATATTTAAAAGGAAACAAATACCTAAAATATCAAAAACAAATTGAATTATGGACGAAGATGAAATGGAGACTAGTAATGGAAGATTTCCTAAGAATTTTAGTAAAAGTGTTAGTGTGTTGTTTAAAATAAAAGGATCACTTGCAAGAAAGGAAATTATAATCACTATTGATCTTACTCAAGAAAATAGTTATGCTAGTACTAAATGTGCTAACAAATTAGTGAATCTCGACTCAAATATAATAGAAATGATGAATTTGATGAGTAAAAAACAATATGACATAAACAATCTATAACTAAGTATTGGAGACTATACTTTTGTTTCTCAATTCACCATTAAAACTTTACTTTGTGATGATAGTGATATAATTTTGGGTTCACCCTCGATGGAAACACTAGGGTCCTTCATTCTAAATATGAAAAATACGTTTTTGACATTTTCCTACCAAAAGAAAAAATAACATTATAGGATGTTACATTGAAGTCGAATTCAGTAACACTAAGACACAAAACATATCTCAAAAATAATTCTTCAAGAAAGCCATAAAGTAATGCAAAATATTCAGAACGAAGTTAAAAATATTATCACATAAAAAATGAAGAAGTTACTCACCTCAAGGACCACAATGAGAAATTATTGACATGAATTAAGAAACTTAAGAAGGACAAGAAGTTATCGGAAAATGAAGTACAACAATTTATCGAGAAGTGTTGAGAAGTGGAACAAGAAAGTCTCAATTTGATTTTGCATTGGTCAAATTGAGAAAATTTGAATTTCCACATTAGAAAACAACTTGGATGAAGTTAACTTGTGTGACATGGATGTTTTCACTTAGTTAGCTTAGTAAATTTGAGTTAGAGGTCTTGGAGTTAAGCTAAGTATGTGTGATTACTAAATTTTAGTAATCTAGTTCAGTTATATCCAGTTGATTTTAGTTAAACTAGTTCTAACAGTGGGAGGAACTAGTGGAAACTCAATTGTGCAATGGGGTAGTAGTCTAACTCAATGATCATCCAGTTAATTGATCAATCAACCTAAAATAACTAGTGCATGCAAAGAATTCGAGTTCCCAGTTGTGGTGGAGATTCCAAGGTAGTGTAATAAGCATTTGTAAACTAGTTTGAGTGTACAAGTATTGCATGCATTCATATGATCAACCTTGGGAATTGCACAGTCAAATTGGAGGAAATTCCTAAAAAAGAGGGGTTAATTCTCTAGGATTTACGTAGGGAAATAGGGGCTCAAGCAGAGGCAGAAATTGGCTAAGTCTAGGTCAGAACTTCTCATTAAGCAGAGAGATAGGTTATTCACCTATAGGTTGTGATCAGTGCAGGCAAGCAATTGTAATACATCTTTATTCATCTGATTAATGCAAATAGGCTTGAGGGGTTTTTCCCAATTGGGTTCCCTTAGAAAAAATATTATGCATGTTTTTTATTTCTTATTGCATGTATGATATTGTTGTTCCAAATTGGCAATTGAATTCTATAGATTAATAGAGTAGAATTGTGCCTCTTGATTTATATTAAAATTTCTTGAGCAATTTCAATTCTATCACCAAAAGTTCTATATGGTATTAGAGCAGGATTCACATTAGAGCAGGGATTTTGAAGTTGTTTCTTAGGAGGTTCAAATTTGCAACTTAAGTGTAGCAAGATCTCTTCAAAATTGGGAGAATGGCCTTAAATGGACTAAGATTAGAGTATGCCTTGGAAGGAAACACAAATTTCATTTCACGGAAGGATCACATGGAGGCGGTTCTTGATATCAATGGCTTACTAGAATACATCAAGAGAGATGTTGCAAAACCAATGGAATTTGATGCCCATAACCTAGCGAAATGGAACAAGTATTTAACCAAGGTGAGGAGAATGCTATTGGAGGGGGTGCGAGACCACATTGTCTCAAACCTCCATGGGAAAGAAACTCCTTTCGCAATGTGGAATGTACTTACATAGTTGTTTGCACATAGTAGTGATCATAGAAAAGTTGCCCTCAAAGATAAGCATTGAAACATGAAGATGTAGAAGAATGACATTATTCCATTGTATCTCACCAGATTTACACAAGTTTGTGATGAGCTCGAAGGGGTTGGTGTGAATGTTTTTGAAGATGACCTAGTGACCCTAGCTCATCTAGGTCTTCTCAAAAGATAACATAGCTACCAAGACTCGGTGAAGGGGAGGGAGAAATTACCGAATTGGGAGCACTTGTGGTGTGATTTGGTACGAGAAGAGATATGTTAGGTCCCTATAATAGTAGTGTATCCCCCTTATTGTTATTGTTGTGCTGATGTAGCCCTCGTATTTTTATTGTTGTGCCCCATAGAAGCCCACTATTTTTATTGTTGTACCCTTACATTATTATTGTTATGTAGGCTCTGATTATATTGCGAACCCTTAGACTCTTATAAATACAAAGGAGGTCCTGCAATTTCTATAATACAAGAATTGTGCATTTATGTAATGTAAAGTAGGTTTCCTCCTCGAAGAATATAATTTTTAAATCATTGATCTATATTTTTGTGATAAGGTTGGATAACAATATCAGGCAGAATACCAAAGATGGAATCTCATCCAAGGCCGAGGATGAAGAAAATCTAGAATTGGTTGGAAAGGTAAATAAGGGAAAAGGGAAGAAGTCTCAAACTAAACTGGAATCTAGCCAAGGGGGAAAGAAGAAAGAATTATGCAAAATTAAATGCTTCAATTTTCTTGAATTTGGGACTATGCTACAAATTTTCTGTTAGAGCCTAGATTTACCTCAAGCTAAAAAGGTAAGCCTCTAGGTCCACATCAAACCACACCTAGCCTTGTAGCTAGCCCTACGAGGATAGGAGAGGGATCTCTCCAGGTCAATATCAGCGAAAAATAATCAAATGGGCTTGAGATGACTGATTTTACAATTAATCTTAGGCTAGGTATGAAGTGTAAGGTTTTGATTTGAGTTTTTGGGGGTTTTGAGTTGGAAAATGGGAGAGGAAAATTTGGGTCCGGGGATGAGGCACAGTTTTTGCAAAGTTCTAATTGGGGCAAGGAAGGCAATTGTTTTGATTCTTTGTAATGAATGAATGGATGGATCAGACCGGTGAGGAGCCAAGGAGGGTAAGAGAGTCTCAAGAGTCCTCCTCAAACAGATGAAAACATTGAAAATTAAACAAAATTTCAAGGCAGAGCATAACAGTCCAGTGAATTCTACCTTAATCTCTCATTTGTTTAATTTCAGAAGAAAAAAGAAGGGAAAATGATACACATAAACATCAATGAACTTACAATTACATAGAGAAAAACACCATCAAAACACAAAGCCACATGGATCCCAACAAGTGCTGCAAAACCTTGGTCTTTCCTTAGCCAAAAATGCAGAGTAGAATGTACAATGATGTGCCAAGCAATCCCAAGTGTGCAACCATGAAAATTACTTAGAAATTAGATAATATAGACAAGCCAAACCCATTCCCTTGCCTCTAGGGGTCGAGCTCATCATTCTAGGAGCTGTTTGAACCAATTCTAAACAAGGAACTGAAATCTAGGCAATCAAACAACTTGCCTCTATATGCTAGGAAATTGATTCATTCATTTAATTTTCACTTTTTAGCGAATGAATCCTCTAGAAAAAGTAAAAATGTGTCAATATTACATCATGGTAGATCAATAGTTACATCAAAAAGTAAAACTAGTTAAAACTGGGCAAATTTCTGAGTTGAAGAGTGAAAATGAGGCCGAATTTCTCTATGCGCCACGCCACTTTGGAGCTGCTTTTGAGGCCCTTCCCAAAGTCCAAATTGCGCTTAGGATAGCTTTTTGGAAAGCCCTGCCTGTCTAATCTCCAACCCAATTGGAATTTCTAGATTTTGTGTCCGTTTGCCCCTCCAAATATCCAACCTCCCAAGACTGCTTCCTGTGTGTCAAAATAGGGGCAGTGAGGTCATTATTTGAGTGTTTTTTGACCTTTTGAGGGCCTAAAACTTGCCCAAATTTCTTGGCCATGAACAAGAAACCATAATTTTCCATGCCAAATCCAAAGTACAAAGTTTTTGTAATTTGGAGCTCCCTAGCAAAAGCGAGCGCCATGTGGTGCGACGCGTAGGGAGGAAAACCTTGTGTTAAAAATTTCTGTGCGTAGCACCTGTTTTCAGACCAGTTTGGAGGACCTTCCCGTGGTCCAAATTGGGTGTGGGATAACTCATTAGAAATATTATTGAGACTAATTTCCAACACAACTTGAATGTTTCAATTTGGAGTTCATTTTCTCTGTCACAAGTCAAATCTCCCAAGACTGGTCAAAATGTGCCAAATGAGGTTGCCTCAGGGCAGAGTGCTGTTGCAGTCAACATTTGAAGGTCTTACTAAACTAAAAATTGAGCTCATGATAGCTCATTGGAAATATATTTGTGTATATGTATCATTGGACTCAACAAGAAAGTCATTTGGCCAACCAAGATAGGAGAAATCTTGAGTTTCCCAAGGTCACTTCAGAAGTGCATCAATTCTCCCGAGGCGACTGTATTTTTGAGATTTCTCTAAAACCATGATACCTGTGTAAACAGTGAAGGATTTTTTTCTTACTTGGCCTATTTTGGACAAAAATATCTCTCATTTTTCCCAAATGCATTTTTTATTGCTCAGAAACATCAAAACCTACTCCAATGTGTGGAAGAGGGGATTTGTTGAAATGAAGCGAAATGAAAGGGATAAGGGACTTCTAAATTCTTGAGAAAATTTTAGGAAGTAGGGAGAGATGTTAGGAAGCAGGGGAAAGTGGAATTTCAAATATTGAGTGAGGGGAAGGGGTCCAAAAGGGCAAAACACAGGGGTAGCCTAGAAAATTGCCAAGTTGTAGCAAGAAACTAGTGTTTGTGCAAAAATGAAGAATTTGGGGGATCTCAATGATGAGAAGTGTTTAATAAGGTACATTAAGAATATAGGAAGGTGTATGGACATCAGGATACAAGTTCTACTGATGATTTGACCATCCAAAGAAATTAGCTTCAAAACCCTAGGAGAGGGAAATGAACCTTGCCTAGGCGCAACTGAAGCATAAACAAGGTGTAAAATGACCCATTGGAACCTGGCATGATGATGAAAACCCTCTGAATGATAGTACACTCAGTTGAATAGTGACATGAAGCTCTTGGGATAGCCATTAGGATTTGGGAATTCATGGTTAGGATTTGGGAAAAATGGGAACTTGGGATAGGGGATTAGTGGAATTAGGGGGTAGGGGGACTTAGGGAATAAGGGAATCAATGGAAAAATGGGGTAAGGGAATAAAATTGGTGGAAAAATAGTGAATCAAAACCCTAGGTAGCAAATTTGTTTGAGGAATTTCAAATGGTAGGGTTTGATCTCTTTAAACACTCACCATGAAACACACACCATCAAACAATCATCAAACTTGGACAAAGAGTAATGACAAAGGGTCAACCTACTTGGAATAGTGCGAATCCATGCATTTTTGGGTGATTTGAGGGAGTTATGGAAGTTTCCGGGTTATCTGGCTGTGTGCACCGCACATCCAGCCCAATGTGCCATGCCTAGTGTATGCGCCACGCCCGTGCTTTTTTACACTATAAACTGAGGCCCAATGCACCGCGCCTGGTGAGTGCATTGCGCCTCCTACCCAGTGCGCCGCGCCAGTCAACTTGGAGCATTTTTCACCCAAAACTCCCACAACCACTTTGCTTTGTTTTCTCTTTGCTCTCTTGCATGTAAATGAACTATTAAAGCACAAGAATATCTCCTATGGCATGGACTTTGATTCTTCATTTGACAAACCCACTTTTGTAATGTTGTAGACTTTGGCACTTTCACATAACTCTATTTTTGCTTCCACTTTGATTTTTGGCTGAATGATGAAACTTTGTCTATTTTTGCAGGGATGATTGGCATGTAATTTCGGCAAAGGATGACCAGGGTTGCGCCTAAAGTACCTCATGATTGAAAAACTTTAAAAATTACATATTTATTACAAACCATAAATTTGATGATTTCTTCTTCAAACCAGAATTTTGAAGAAGAATCATGATCAAACATATTGACGATGAAATTTTGCAATGAAAACTGATTTTGAACCTCCCTCATGTGCCTGTGGACATTATTAGACTTTTTGAAGAGGAAACCCTATACCTAATGACTAAAATGACCCTTTTGCTGATGAAGAGACCAAATAGGACTGTGAATGACCTTAAAATTGATTTTGATGTATAGACACGGACCAATAGATACATGACATGAGGGAGATGAGTGACAAGACCATTCCATCAAAAAATCGATGCTCCTAATGGAATGCAAATGACTGGACTGAATGAGACACCTAAAAATGAAATGCAACAAAAGAGATTTTGATCGCTGATGGAGGGATGAAAAGATCGACTCTAACATTTTCCACACAAAAGGTCTAACAAGAAGAACTTAGGAGCAACAACAAGAGAGGCATTGGCTTCATAGTTTGAGCTAGAATTCACCCTTATCACATGTATGGTTAGCATAGTGATGGGGAGTGTGTGGTACTTGGATATGGTGCCTCGTTCCACATGATAGGGTGTAGAGGGTTTTTTAGTGGCTTGGGGGAGAAAAATCTCCAGATGCATATTGAGCTTGCAGACAATGGCAGGAACAATGTTGCAAATATTGCTAAAGTAACATTTAAGAGGGAGAATGTATCCCCTCTTCACCTCAAAGATTTCTAGTTAGTTCTAGGCCTAAAGAAGAATCTCATATGTGTATTAGTTTTGGAAGATTGTGGTTATGATGTGATCTTTAGCAAAGGGAAATCATTACTGAGACACATAACCATTTACAAGGTGAAGCAGATTAGGGTTCGTGTGAAGAAATGTTATAAGATAGATGTGGAAGATTTTGATGCATTAAGAACTAAGGCAGAGAAAGTGCAGATCTGATATGTCGGTGAACTTTGTTACCGGATATTGGGCCATTTGCATCAGGGCGCCCTGAAAATTATGCAATAAATAACCATTGGCCTCCCTAAAGGAGAACTTGAGTAGCATGATGTCTACAAAGGTTGTAACTTGGGAAGTATGTGGAAATCCACATTCCATGAGGGAGACAACAAATCATATGTAATCTTAGAAAGAGTCCACTATGATGTTTGTGTACCTTTCTCGACAACCTCCACTGCTAAACATAAATATTTTGTTATTTTTATTGATGAATTCTCAAGGAAGTGATGAATCTTATTCTTGCGGAAGAAGGATTAAACATTCTCAAAGTTTGTAGAATTCAAGGCACTAGTTGAGATACAGACTGATAAGAAGGTGAAGGCTCTTAGGAGTGACAATGGAGATGAGTATGTTTCGAATGAATTCAAGGAGTTATGTGCGAAAGAAGGCATGAAAAGAGTGCTGACAACACACCACAACCCATAGTAGAATGCGGTAGCTGAGAGAAAGAACCAAAGCATTGTTGAGGTTGTGAGAGAGATGTTATATGACCAATGCCTACAACTACATTTGTGGGAAGAGGCATGTAACACAATAGTCTACTTGCAAAACTAGATTCCTCATCAGAGTCTTGGTATGATTACACCAAAGGAGGCTTTCTCAGGGAGGAAGTTGGATGTGTCTCACATCAGGATTTTTGGAACCTCTGTTTACTGCCATGTCTCAAAAGATTCAAGGAAGAAGCTTGAGCCAACAATAGAGTTGGGATTTTTTGTGGGTTACACCAAAAATCCACACAATTACCATGTGTACTTAACTTCCCTCATAATGACAATTGTGTGAAGGGATGTAAAGTTTGATGAGGAGAAAGCATTATGATTCTCTCTTGAGAGGAAGCTTCAGACCCCACTAGAAGAGGATATTTTAGCACCAAAGGAGGAGACTTAGGAAGTTGTGGAGGAACCAAAAATAGAGGAGTAGAGAGTGGAGACGTCCACTCAAGTAGAGCCATCCAAAGAAGGGAGAAAAAGAACTAGGGAAGTTGATTGACTTGTGAAAGGTGTAAGGGAGAATGTGGGAGCTACATCAAAATTTTGGAGGAAAAGGAGGTCATCTAAGAGGTACACTAGCTACATGGCTCTAATGACTGAGCCTGTAGAGACTGAGCCATTCTATTTTTAGGAGGAAGTTGAGAATCCTGTTTGGGTAGATGTAATGATGGAAGAATACAAATCCATCATGAAGAAAAATGTTTTGGAAGTGGTCCCAAGACTAGCAGATAAATCAATAGTGGGTTCGAGATGGATTTTCGAGGTTAAGCATGTCTTAGATGGAAGCATAGAGAAGTATAAGACCATATGTTTGGCCAAAGGATTCTCTCAAGTTGAGGGAATTGACTATGAGGAAACATTTTATCTTGTAGAAAGGTATTCATCTATTAGATCAATTCTTGCACTAGCTACACAGATGGGGTGCAAGATCCACCAAATGGATGTAAATATAACATTTCTTAATGGTGTTGGGTGTGGAGCCTGATTATCTTCTTTATTTAGAGGTATCTCCACATTGGACCCTAGTTTGTAATGTGGCGGAAATGCCGCCCGTAAAATGTACGTTGCAAGGGGGGTCTAGGGGGCTGACTGCAATCTTTGGGAGCCCCCCCCTGGCGGGGGATTGGGGGCAACACCCTCAAAGCTAAAAGTAGATGTAAAATTACCTTGTAAAATGTTATAATTGCGTATTCAATCTGTGCCATTCATTAGGTGGAGATCTAACGGTATAGGTTATGTTTAATTTAGGGTTTTTTTCCCTAGAAGGAAACCCCTCGCTATATATGAGGGAATTGTATTGCATCTATATAGATCTATATTATGAGTGAGAAAGAGAGAGGAGATTGTGTAAGAGCTAAGAGAGAATAACAACGGATTTTCTGTAGGTTGTATATCTTCAGTTTGTTGGATAATATAAAAGGAAGGACTAACTGTTTCTCCATGGACATAGCCCAAATTTGGTGAACGAAGTATATCTTTATCACTCTTGTTTTATGCGTTTCTTGTGTTTATATTTCTGTAATATATAATTTTCTAACAAATGGTGTTATTGAGGACGTGTACATTGATCAACTAGAAGGTTTTGAGATGTTTGATCAAGAGTATCATGTGTGCAAACCCAAGTGAGAATTGTATGGTCTCAAATAAGCACCTTGTGCTTGGTACACCACGATAGACAATTATATCACTTGTTTGGGATTCACCAAAATTGAAGTGGATGCAAAACTCTATCATATCTTAGTAGAAGGTAAATTACTTTTCATTGTTATATATGTTGATGATTTAATATTGATTGGTGATGAGTAGTTGATCAGCTCTTACAAGGAGGATCTTGCAAGGGAATTTGAAATGAAGGACGTGGGTCTCATGTAATACATCCTCCAGCTGGAAGTATGTCAAGGCGATGGGGAATTTTTTGTGTCTCAAGGCAAGTATGCCACCGAGGTACTACAAAGATTCTGCATGGAGATTTGTAAACCCATGGAGACACCTCTAGTGACCAATTGGAGGAAGGGGACTGCCACTTCAAGTGAAGAGGTGGATGCTACCATTTACTGACAATTAGTGGGTTCATTAATGTCTCTTGTGAACACACAACCAAATATTTTCTACGCATTCAACTAGCTGAGCCAATCTATGGTTAGCCTAACCAAATTTTATTGGAAGGCAGCGAAGCATGGTTTACAGTACCTCAGAGGCACTATCCAGTATGAATTATGGTACAAACATATAGAGGGAGTGAATATGTGTGGCTTCACAAATTCATATTGGCTAGGGATTCCATCCAACTGAAAGATTACATCAGGTGGAATTTTCAATGTTGGGTCCGTAGTGGTTTCCTGGTACAACAAGAAGAAAAGGTGTGTGGCACTCAACTAGACAGAATTTGAATTCGTGTGAGGTGATCTGGATGAGAAAGATACTTGTGGGATTATTTAGTCAAATGATGGATATAACTATGACCTATTGTGATAAAAAAAATTGCATTAATATCTCTGAGAATCCAATATTTCACGGTCAATCAAAGCATATAGATATTGGGTATCACCATTTACAGGATTGTGTGCAGAGGTGGATAATGTGTCTACAATACATTTTGATAGAGGAACAATATGTTGGCATCTTGACAAAGGCTTTGTCAAGAGGGAAGTTTGAATTCCATAGGTGAAGGATAGGGGTGGTTGATAATCCCTTTCTTGCTAAGAGGGAGTGTTGAGAAGTGTAGCAAGAGAATTTGGCTTTGCCTTGGTCAAATTCAGAAAATTTGAATTTCCACATTAGCAGAAAACTTGGATGTATTTAACTTGTGTGACATGGCTCTTTTCACTAATTTATCTCATTGAATTCGATTTATTTTGCCTGGATTTCATTTAATCATGTGTGATTGCTAAATTTTAGTAATATGGCTCATTTACATCTAGTTGAGTTTAGTTAAATTAGTTCTAACAATTGGAGGAACTAGTGGAAGGTCAATTGTGTAGTGGAACAATAGTATAACTCAATGAACATGTAGTTAACTGATCAATCAACCTAAAATAACTAGTTCATGCAGAGAATTTGAGTTCACAGCTGTGATGGATATTCCAAGGCAGTGTAAAAAGTAGTTTTAAACTAGTTTGAGTGTACAGGTGTTGCATGCATTCAGATGATCAACCTTGGAAATTATGCAATCCATTTGGAGGAAAATTCCTAAAAATTAGGGGTTAATTCTCTAGTATTTGTGCCAAGGAAAAAGGGGCTCAAGCACAGGAATAAATTGACTAAGTCTAGGTCAGATCTTCTCATTGAGAAGAGAGATAGGTTATTCACTTACATGTTGATCTCAATGTAGAAAAAAATTTGTAATACATCTCTATTCATATGATTAATGAAAAGATACTTGAGGGTTTTTCGTAGTTGGGTTCTGATAGAAAAATTATTGTGCATGTGTGTTATTTCTTATTGCATATATGAGATTGTTTTTATAAATTGTGAATTGAATTCTACAGATCAGTAGAGTAGAATTGTGTCTCTTGATTTAGATTAAAATTTATTGAGAAAGTGTAATTCTATCACCAAACTTTCCACATGGTATTAGAGTAGGATTCACATTAGAGAAATAACTTTGAAGTTGTTTCTCAGTGTTATCACCTAGATTGACCTCAGGCTGAAGGAAGGCAATTCTAAGGTAACCATAAACCAAGCTTTACTTGGTAGCTAGTCCTACCAGGTCAGGAGAGGGCTCTCTCCTTATGGATCTCAGTCAAAGTGACTGGATTAGATAGGGATTCTAGGCTAGGTATAGTAGCTCAAAAGGGTTTGATTGAATTTGTTGGTGTTTGTTGGATCAGATGGAGCTTGGCAGTTTAGGTCTGGGAAATTAGGTCAGAATGCAAGGTGTTCTATGGGGCAAGGTAGGTATGATCTTCAGCACTTTAACCTTGATGAGGTGAAAGGATAGACTAGTGAGGAGCTAAGGAGGGCATGTAACGATCATGTATCCTTCTAAAACAACAGAAGTCATAGAATACTTAATGATTTCCCAAGGTAGAGCACTGCAAACAATGAATTCTAACTATCTATTTTGATATCATTCAGTTAGAAGCAGTGAAATAGATGATGTCATACATAAAACATGTAAAGAACTGATAACAAAAGAAGAAACTATGCAAAATAACCATACCACAAGAATCCCATAAAAATAGCTGCAACCCCTATTAATTTCCTTGCCAAACTGCTTACAATGATGTACAATATAGTTTAGAGCATCCAAGTGAATCCAACCTCACCAAATGACCAAGAAAACACATAATATAGACATCTAAACTACTCATCCTGACCTTTAGGGGTCAAATCCATGAGAAGAGGGGCAGTTTCAACCATTTTCCAGCTAAGAACTAGAATATAGGCAGTCAAACAACTTGCCTCTATAAGTAGGGAAACTGATTCATTAGTCTCAAAACCACCTCTAACTAATGAATCTACCTTCTAACACCATTTACCATCACATTTACATGCCATGTCATTAATTACATGAGTGAAAACATCCTTGAGGAGAGAGAAGACAAATCCACAGTCAAAACAGTCAAAATTTTGATTTTCTAAGCAAATTGGTCAAAAGCGTAGTGCCACTGGTCAAAAGCGCAACACCAATTTCCACCTGCGTTTGGAGGACTTCCCCTTAGAAAAATTGAGCCCATGATATCTCATTGAAAAGGTATTCAAGTATAGTTTCTAGAACAACTGGAACTTTTCAATTTGTAGGTTATTTGCCCCCTCAAAGCTTGAATCTCCAACACTGCTTTTGTGTGTCAAAAAAGAGGTAGAAAGGTCATTGTTTGATAGCTTTTGGACCTTTTGCTGACCCAGATTTGCTCCAAAACTTTTGAAAATTTCCAAGGAGTATGTTCTCATCATGCTAAATCCAAATATGCAAACCTTTTCTCCATCTAAGGCCTCATGAAAAAGCGCAGCACTGGTGGCGCTACACTTCTAGGAAAATTTTCTATGTTAAGAATTTCAAATTTTCAAAAATGCAAAAAGTTCTCAAAATTTGCCCAAATTTGGCATGGAGCACCACCATCAAGTGCTTTTGTTGGTCAAAGAAGCTTCAACCAATATTCTGAGTCTATCTTGCTCTTTCTTGCCCTCTAAGGCCCTCGTCAACCTAGCTTTCGTCCTCTTCATTCTCATGTTGCAAATTTTGTTCTATGTCTTGTAGTGATAGGCCATGTGCCTCATCATCTGGTTATCTTTGTTGGCCTTCCATAGCAACTTCTCAAGGTGTAGGTTGACTCTCTGAAGCTAAGTCTCCCTTGTGTGGTTTTCTCGGTTGCATGGCTCTATCTGCTGAAGTGTCACTGCCTATGGTATCCTCCTCATAGTCTTGGTCTTCCATGTCCATTTTTGCAAGGTTGAGGTGTATGGAAATGAGGAATGAGGGGATGGAAGATGAAATTGTGGTTAGGAAATGAATGGAGGAGTAGGGAATGAGAATAAGGTTTTTGTGTCTTGAGGGACAAAGGGTCTTGTGTCTTGAGGGACAAAGGGGAATGTGAAGGAATAGTGGTAAAGAGGAAAAATTGATAGGGTGATAGGGAAATAAGGATAGGGGAATTTTAGGACTGTAGAGCTGGGTGCTAGGATGAATAGGAAAGAGTTAGGTTTTAAGCATCATTAGGGAGGTTTTAGGGTTTGAGATTAAACATGGAAAACAATGCTTGTGACTTAGATTAGCAAATCGAAACCAAGGTGAAGAATGTTTACTTACTTGTGGCAATGGAGAGAAAGGGAAATTTTGAAGTTTTCTTGAGGATTTTGATGTTTTTGGGCTCACCTGCTAAAAGCATAGCGCCACTGCCAAAAGCGCAGTGCAACTACCAAAAGCGCATCGCCACCCTGCCAAAAGCGCAATGCCACTTCAGGACGACTTTTGACTACCTTCCCGATGTCCAAATTGGGAGTGTGATAGTGCGTTGGTAATATTGTCGAGTCTAGTTTCCATAACATCTTAAATTTTTCAATTTGGAGTTCATTTACCCTGTCAAAAGTCCAATCTCCCAAGACTGGTCAAAATGTGTAGAATGAGGCTGCCAAAATGCATAGTGTTGTTGCAGTCAACTTTTGAAGGTCTTCCTCAACTCCAAATTGAGCTCATGATAGCTCATTGGAAATATTGTCGTGTCTAATTATCAGTTGAATCATCAAGAAAGTCATTTGGTCATTTCATCTAGGAGAAAAATTTATTTGACCAAGGTCACTCCAGAGGTGCATCAACCCTCTTGAGGCAAATGATGTTTCCAACATTTCTCCCAAACCATGAAACCTGTGTAAAAACTGAAAGGGGTTTTTCTTCTTGGGTCAATGATGGAAAAAAAACTCTCTCACTTTTGTCAAATTCATCTTTTCTTGCTTAGAAGAACAGTTTGAATAAAAATCATCCCTTATGTGTGGTGAATGGCTTGTTCCTTGGAATGACTTCTCGACAAATGATGGAGACCTGATGTTTGATGATATGAAATGGCCTCATACCTTTTGATATCCCTTATGCCTCCTTTTCTCAGATATCTTTTATCCCATAGCCAATCCTAGCTCAATGGGAGAGGAATTTAGGGTTTCAGTGCTTGTTTTGCTTTTGCTTTTGCAAGTGAATTGGTGCTCATGATGACTTGATTTTTGCAATGGCAGGTGCTTGGCAACATCACAAGATGCTTAGGAGCATCTAGGAACCAATATTAAATATGAAAAGATAAAATTACATCATAAATGAAGATAAAAACAAAATACTATGTTTTCACCTCAAAACTTGTTTTGAGGTGAGAACTACATTAGGCTTTCAATATGATAAATTATGGCTTTACCAATCATTATTGGCCTCCTCATGTCCTTGCTGATCATTATTGGCATGTAATTATTAGATTTGATCATGGTGGGACCCGAAAACCTAATGAGACCAAACCCTAAGACCTAATGAAATGAATTGCAAAGTGAACATGAGCCATGACTAAAATATATGAAAGAGGATCAACAAGTACAGTTTTGAGGGAAAAATTTGAAGGAAACCCTACCATCAGTGAAGCCATGACCTAATGGAATGCAAACTCATCAATATGGGACTCCTACTATGAAATGCAAAAGACCAGATTTTGATCACTGATGGCAGTGTGAAACACTGACACTAACATTGGCTCCAATGGGGATGGTAGCTCGTTGGAGGTGCCATGAACATCGTAGACCTAGTATCCTTATCCATTGGGCATGGAGTCAGAAAAACTCAATCTAAAATACATGATTGAATATTGATGACTCAAAGATACTAACTAAATTGAAACTCAACTAAAAACTGACTCGATACTAAAACACAACTGACAAACTGGAAAAGATGCTCGAAGTGGAGCTTATTCAATAAAACCTACTCTAACTATTTTATTCATCACTTGATCAAGTGAAATGAAACAACCAATGCAACCAAGTAAGAATTCTAGCTGTTGCTTGAATTCTCCACAAGTGCTTGTTTATGAACAACAAGAGAGAACTACTGAAAGGCAACTCCCATGAAAACTTGTAAACATATCCATATAATTTGTTTGTAGGATTAGCTTCTATTTGGAGAACATAATTATCATCATGCTGATCAAACTTAAGGAAATCATCAATATAAAAAACATCATCAAGCATACATGTCATATCAACAGATATATCTTCTCCAAGTTGATCTATAAAACAATCATGATCAGATCTATGACAATTGGGATAAGAAAGAAAATGTTTTGGATAAGCCACTTGTTCTTCTTCAATTAGTGAGCCATGGTCTTGAACATCATACTCATTCCTTGTGGTGATATTTTGCATCATATCTTCCACTGCACTTACCAAAATGTCGAGCTTTACCTCTAAAGATGTCGATTCCTCTGGATTTATGTTTTTCCTCTCTTCTTCCTTCAACTTTTCCCTTCTGATCAACAAATTAGCCTATACATATACTGCCCTATTTTGCATCTCTTCAAGTGTTGCAAGGTTGATTTCCCTCAGCTGAAACTCCATTTCCAGATCAAAGGCATCTGGGTAGTGCAAGAGAGCGGATCTAGGAGGATGTCTTATATTAATAGGCATAGAAAAATAGACTTGGTTAAACCTGGCGTAAAATTGTTGCACTGTCTCCCCTAGCAGTATTTTCAGCTGGTTATATTCTTCTAGAATCAAGAAAGGATTCTGTCTGACCACCCACTTGTCGAGGAAAACTTTGAAGAATTGCTGGAAATCTGAGATGCTCACATTAGGTAGGGTTTTGAAGAAACTCTTGACTTTTCCTTGCAAAGAAAGAGCAAAAAGCCTAATACTGACATCCTCTTCATCAACTTCAAAAAGGTCAAGAAAAGACTCAAAATTCAGTACATGTCTCTCAGCAGTGATGTTGTCACATTCACCATCAAATATTGGTAGATATAGGTAATGATTTTTAGGGAAAGCATTGGATATAGAAGGTAAAATCAGGGGCTTGTATCTATCTGGAATCTTACAAGGTATAGGAATATGTACAGAAGGTGTAGAATCAGTCTTGGTCTCTTTATGCTCATCAGTTTTGAAGACAATCATCATAAGATTCTCGAAGAAGGGTCTTGATCAAGATCAAAGGCATGCGAACATTTTGTATTCACAATCTTCAAAGGGAAAGAATCAAATGCAGGTTTAGGATCTTTTCTCAAATACAATATACCTTGTAAATCCTTCTTGACATTACCGAGAAAAGAGAAGAAATAATTTATAACAAAGAACATAATGTATTGGATGAAATTCCAACTTGAATACCTGATCTTTCCATATTGTCCTTTCATGTTTCTACTGGTCAAGTTCATCCTCCAATGGAATCCCTGGATTTGATCTCGAAACTGATTTAGAGTCACCAGGTGAATGATTTCATCTTTCTGGTGTCTGATCATTGTCCACCATCAAAAATCATATCTAAACTTGATACAATTTACTGAGGAACATAAAACTACTTCCCCAATATGGTCGCCACTATGTTATCACCTAGATTGACCTTAGGGTGAAGGGAAGCAATTCTAGGGTAACAACAAACCAAGCTTAACCTGGTAGCTATCCCTACCAGGTCGGGAGAGGGCTCTTGTCACACGGAATGAGTTATATTTGCGGACAAATCCAACCTTCCTAGGAGTCTAAGACTCTCTAATGACAAACA
>APFE031333689.1:4728-33829 GCA_000404065.3 Pinus taeda
TCACTTCGCCACCACCGGGCAGATCCGATCTGCTACCACCGAGCTGATCAAGGATCTCACTTCGCCACCACCGGGCAGATCCGATCTGCTGCCACCGAGCTGATCAAGGATCTCGATTCGCCACCACCGGGCAAATCAAATCTGCTGCCACCGAGCAGAATCTCCACGTGCCTCCAGTGGGCCTCTGCTGATCTGCAACAAAAAAATTGCAGATTTTCAGAGAGAAAGGGCTGGCGCTCCAATCGACGCCGAATCCGCGCTAATCCCGGAAGATTAAAATTCGCGATGTGCAGGAAAATTGGCACGCTTATAGACCACGGATCTGCGCCAATTTGGTCTCTCTTTTCTCTGGCGCGACTTCCAGCTCCAATCCCTCGCCAATAGCGCGACTTTTCTTAAACAATCCGCGCCAATCGATGCACCTTCTAAAAAAAAAAATTCCGCTCCGAGTTTTCGCTCCAACCCTTCCTTCGGCTCATAGATGATCAGTCATCTGACGCCTTTTTCGCTTCAGGTGTTACTGCAGGTCCACCTGATCACACAGCTATCTCTACATGTACAGATGTGCAACTAATGATACATCCCAGAAAAAAATAAAAAAAATAAAATAAAATAAAATTAAGGGTACCTCTACCCTAAGCTCTGATACCAAGATAAAAATAATGAAACTTGAATTAATCAGAAGGAGTTGCAGCTCACAGGTGTGTACATCACCTGGAGACTGCACTCATACAAGGAGGAGACTCTCTCTCTCTCATTCACTCAATACTTACAATGAATGAATATTACATATTAAATACATGATTGAAAAATAGGTAGTTGAAACCAACCTCCTAAATTCTAGGAACAACTCCTAAAGTAAGAGGTAACTTTACAACCACATAACCATTTCTTCATTATTTCTAACTCACATAGTATTATAGAGAATAGAAAGAAGTGGTGGTGTCTAAAAATTATAGAATAATCAACAATCGTATTGACGAAAAAAGAAGATAGTATCTAAAAGCACTCTACTCTACTAAATAATAAGATTAAAAATCCCAGGGAAAAAAGCAGTGGTGTCTAAAAACACATTACTTAATCTATTAGGTAGCCGGACTAATAATAAATAGGTTACAACCCTTACAACAAACTTAAGATGAAGGGCTCTGTAAACAGGTTAAGAAGACGATGGAAATGGAATTTAGGAGAGTGGGCGTGAGGGAAACGGCATGGAATGGAATTGCCGTGCGGAAGACGCCCTCAATTCCACACGGCTTTACAGAGAATTCTGCTGGTATTTGGTGGAAGATGCCCTAAATTCCACACGGTTTTTCGTCTTTGTCTGTAGAAAATTGTGCGGTGATTTGACTCTGACTCTGGAAGACTGAGAAGGGCGACTTGCCGTTAAGCAGAAGCCAAGGACCAGAAACGTATGAAGAAGTAAGCATAAAGAAACATATGAAGAAGTAAGTATAAAGAAACATATGAAGAAGTAAATATAAAGAATGAATTGTTTTTTTGACTGTATATACCGACTTAATGGCCTTAAAAATTTGTAAAACACTTAAATGGTAAAGAGTTACTCATTAAACTTGTGATTTCAATAAATTCCTGTCAAATTTTAGAAAAATTAAACAAAAACCCACTTAAATATTTTCCACCAAATCACAATACAAACAATTAGATAAAAAATTTGGCATATACATTAAAAAAAAAAAGGGCGAAAACACAAATTACAGTGCAGAGGACTGCACAGCCAACACACCAATCAGCCTCTGCCGCTCGACTTATTAAAATTCAATTTATGAAGAAAATTGTCATATTTTATTTTGGACAGAAATTTGCTTTCCGTTAAGTAAACGACACGGAATTGACTTGCGAAGAGATGACCAAGACTCCAATGTCAAGACTCCATTTCTCTCACCTGGTAGTAGTTCGTCCCAAGCCAGTGGCCTAATTTATAGCCGCTTCTTTGAAAATTTAGCATAATTTAGTTGACAAAAATAGTAGTGGGAAAGTATTATTGTCCGTTATCAATGTTATTTAAGGAAAGTTAACGTATAATCATGGGTTATGGGCAGATGGTACAGTAATGACATGTTTATTATTTTTATAATTTATTAATATAAATGGAATGAGATGGTTATTATTTCTATAATTTATTAATGTAAATTGAATTATTGTAAAGATAAATTATGTGGAGTACTTTATTTATCATAGGTTTCAGAAGTTTTTTTTATATATATTTTTGGTGTGATTTCTTTATAATTTGCTAAAAATTTGTTGGAATCACAAATTTGAGTTCTGAATTTTTCATAATATGAGTGTCCAAGTGTTTTTCAAGAGTATTGAATCTATCAATAAAATTAACCTTTGACAAAAAAAATTCAGACTAATTCCAACCAAAAACTACAAAACTTATAATATTTACACAACACCAAATTATGCTATTTGGAATTACTTGTTGGTTGTGTTTATGAAAACAAGCTTTTACTCCTAGTAAATGTCTTTGGCTCTTGTGCTATTACCTGTGTTTGTTTTTGTCTAAAATAACTAACTGTAAACTAAACCAAAACAATTTTGAAACATACCTAAAGCCCCACATTTTTTTTGGTCTAAAATAACTAACAACAAACTAAACAAAAACAATTTTGAAACATATATGAAGTAACACATTTTTATTTTTATCTATATATACGATACTATATTTTTTTATTGATAAAATTTTTATAATTTAAATTTAACCGTGACCTCCTAAAAGAGAACACATACTCTTAACCATTAAGCCCACTTGAACTGTATAATATAAATAGCTTAAAACTTAATGCATATTAAGACTTTATTAAATACATAAATTTTATTATTTTCAATTGTAAATAGTATTTTTCATTAAAAATTTAAAAGTCAATGCAAGCGGCCACTTCCTTATTTTTTATATGAGTATTTAATAAATAAAAAATTATATATCAAATATTTTTTACAAAGATGATGAACCAATGGGAGATAGGATGCCATTTGTGATCGATTAATTAATAGGATGTATGATATTGTTCATGCAATAGAACCATAGAGTCCTTTTACTCCGATTCAACCATACATAGTTGGTACTTTCCTTTTAGGGCCCTCCTTTGTTGCAACCCCAATATTTTTATTTTGTTATTTACACATTAATGCATCGGTTGCATAGTTTCGCTACACATTATTTAGGGCTGGGGTTATACAATCTTATTTATTAATGGGTCAATAGCACTGTAAATATTGGTTGTCTTTCTTTTTGATAACGTCAACGATGTATATGCCCACCACACATTATGTAGCCCACCACACATTATGTAGCAGTGTGTATTATAGCTCCATGTATTAATGAATCAATAACACCATAAATATTGGTTACCTTTTTTTTGTGATAGTTGCACAGAACAATTCCTCTCTCTTGGTTGACTCTATTGTTTGCATGGTTGTGGCTCACACGACTTCAGCGTTTTCTTGGTGCATCCGATAAATAAGTGGAAGCTAAATTTGAGCGGTCTATGGGAGTTAATATTAGAGATTTAGCTTATGGGGGACACTAAATGGATGTATATCTAGTTACATTTCTCCACATGGTAATTTGTATAAATATTTTTAGTCCAAATTTTAGTAGTCTATGGGAGTTAATATGATAGATTTAGCTTTTTGGGAGATAGTAAGTGGTTGCATATCTAGTTCCTTTTCTTTATATGGTAATTTGTATAATTATTTTAGTAATATTGTAAAAAATGTTTTAGTTTTTCTAATATGTTCCATTTAGGAAGTTTCAATTATAATTATTCTTTAAATGTTATATTTACGCTGATAGGCGTTTCTTTTGAATCAATGCCCCTCTCATTTTAGTCTATACTTTTCCTTTGCATCTGACATCTAGCACATAATTTTTTTACTCTCTCTGTGTGACATCTGGTTCCCATGCATTATTCTTCCAGGTCTCTCCAAAGTCGTTGCTTGACATATGGTTCCCTATCATTATTCCTCTAGGTCTCTCGAAAACCGAATTCTGTGGTGCACGACCAACATATTCCTGCTTCTATGACCCACGACGAACAGATTCTTGCTTCTATGACCCACGACAAACATATTCCTGGGTATTACCTTCAACCCTCAATTATGTATTATCCTGTGTATTACCTTCTTTTTAATTTCCCTACTTCATTTTTGTTTCAATGCTAATTTTGTTGTGATTCTGTTCAACAATAAAAAACACCCACTGCGAGCGGCCGTGTTCAAAATATCACAAACGAAGCCCACAGAGCCCAGAGAAGGAGCTCGTGTTCAGTATAATAGTGTTCAATATAGCAGATACGACATAGGCTTTAAAGCCCTTCAGGTATATGTAATGCAAATCTCCGTTTGGTTCCAGTCTCCTCCACAACATTCATTAGTACCATTCTCAAACATTCTAACTCATTTCATTTACTTATTAAAACTTCAAATCAAATTAGATTTTGGCATATTCTAATTGCAATGAGTGAGGCTGTTCTTAGTATGGACGGTATTTGTGTGTGACTATAATACATTTTTGTTCGATTTCTTCGGCATCAACTTAACGTGTTTATGATTCGATTTTTGTTCCTTAGTTTTGTTACTTTGTCAATGCATGGGTATATTAGTAATGCAGTGCTATTGTTTTAAATCAAAATCTAGGTAGTGAGAAGTCATGGTTTCAAAATAGAAAGTTTGAAACCGTCCAATGGAATATATGGTGCTCACTTGTGAAGGAGGTTCGATCCAGATTTAAATAGGAACACAACAAATTACAGAGACAACAATAAATACAGGGATGCAGCAGAAATCATACTTCATTTCATTAATGTATAATATTGAAATATGCTTACAAATAGAAATGGAAATAAACTAGCTCAGGTGATGGTAGCTTATCGCTAAGGAGAGATGTGGCGGCTACATGGATCTGAATTGTCTTACAATGAGGCTCGAAGGCCTATTTATTGTTGAGAGATAATGGAAAACCCTAAACATCCAAAAACCTAACCCTAGGAAATGAAGCGCCAAACTATGGGTCCTGTTTTGCGTAAATTGGTACATCAACTTCTTAGGGTCGTAACTTTAGCATACAATCTCCGTTTGACGCGCACAATACCTCGTTAGAAAGATCTATTCGAGGAATACAACTTTGGGATGAGAAAAATTAGGCCATTGACCGATGTTGCTCCCATTTTTCCCAAAAAATGTCTTTTAGGGCCTCTAAATGGCTCCAAAAGTTCAGAACCCGAAAAACTGCTAAAAATAGTAAATTGTGCTGAAATTAAGGAAACTGAAAAACTGAAAGAAACAATGGTAGGGGTCCAAGTGGAATTGGCGGGTGGCCACCAATATCCACCTGGATCATTCCTTCCCCTTAGGAAGCAATTCTCCCCATTGCATTGAGCTCCTCCATGGGATGAGGAAACTTCTACTGAACTTGGTCCCTGGTGAGCCACTTTCCTTGGTGAAGGAGTTGGCCTGCTTTGACAACCTGATACAGTTAGATATTCTGCTGGCGAGTGTGCTTGATCTACGTGTACATGATCCGATCAGTTGCAGCTTGTTCCATGCAATCTGGATTTAAGTCTGATGGTGTGGGCTGTTCTACAATGTCGGACGTGTCTAGTTGAAGATTCGTCCAATAGAAATACTTCTGTAGTACTTCCACCATTTTCTCAACCCCGAAATGCCCAACAGCTCGATTGTAGTGTGCTTAGCAAGTCATCTTAGCATGCTCGCTTGAAGGAACATAAAGGTGACCAAGGTGGCATAATAGGGCATCGTGGAGGTGAAAATATGAAACATGCTGACCCTCCAAGAGTGTCTGGTATGTGTGGCCGAATTTTGGATTGATTTTGTAGAGAAGTGGCCAATCAGAAGTCTCATGCCCACAAGAGTTGAGCACGGTGGTTAACACCATGATCAATGGTCGACTGAGGCAATCTGCAACATTATTGGTGCTGCCCTTCTTATACTTGATATTCAAATGAAACTGTTGTAGGTATGTGGACCACTTCTACTGGCGATCATTCTGCAACTTCCCTTGGGTCTGTATGAATTATAGGCGTTGGTGGTCTATGTGGATGACCGTTTCCTTCCCCAAAATGTAATGCTTCCATTGTGTCTAAAAGTGTCTCACTGTGATATGCCACTCGATGCCCATGTTGAGTAAGGACTACCCAATAGCATAGTCAGAGGCATCTACCTTGATCTCAGATGGTTGTTGCAAGTCTGGTAATGCGAGCACTCATGCCGAGCAGAGGTGATGTTTCAACTCTGTGAATGGCTTCTGTTGAGATTCAAACCAAAAGAATCTTGCTTGGCAAAGTGATATGAGAAAATCCCAACACGAACCTGCTGTAGAAGTTGGAAAGACCCAAAAAGTTACGGAGCTCTGTCAGAGTGGTTGGAGATGGCAAATTCCAAATGACTTGGATCTTGTCTGGATCCACATGCACCCCCCATTCATCAATAATGTACCCCAAATACTAAACTTGGATCATGCCAAAAGTGCATTTCTCCAAATTGACACATAATTTGTGTTGCCGCAATGTTTAGAGAACTTGTCAGATGTGGTGGGGGTGCTCTTCCCAACTCTGGCTGAAGATCAGAACGTCATCCAAGTATACCACTACAAATGAGTTGGTGAATGGCCACAATATGTTATCCATTAGCCTCATGAAGGTTGCAAGAGAAGTCGTCAACCTGAAAGACATAACCAACCATTTGAAAAATCCCTCCTTGGATTTGAAGGAACTCTTCTACACATCGGAGGGTTTGATTGGTACCTGGTGATATCCTAACTTCAAATCGATCTTGCTGAAATATTTTGCCCCTTTCAGTTGGTCCAGAAGGTCATCAATCCGTGGGATTGGGTACCTATTTTAGACAGTGATCTTGTTCAACGCCCAATAGTTAATACAGAGTCTCCAAGTCCCATCCTTCTTCTGTACTAACACAATTGGGCTCCCACAAGGTGATGAAATTGGTCGGATGTGACCTTTTTGTAGCAACTCCTAAATCTGCCTCTTGATTTTATCATTCTGCAGAACAGAGTGTCGTTAGATTGGTCCATTGGGTAGGTATGCACCTAGGGTTAGATCGATGGAGTGCTTGAACTAACAGTGCAGAGGAACCCTTGCAGGGGAGGTGAAGATGTCCTCATACTCCTCCACGACCTTGTCCATTTGTAGTTATCATGCGGAGGGGCCTTGTCTAGAGGTCGTGGCCATCGTCTTCTTCTTTCCTTGAGGGTGTATCATCAAGAAAACAAATTTCCCGGTTTTGGAAATGAGCGTAATGCATTTTTTTGCAGTAACCAAAGAGATGGTGGTAGGCAGTGCTACCTCCTGTATCCTGTACAACTTATTTCGCAAAGTAACAATAACAGCACAAGGCCTTGACTCATACACAACATGTCGCTTCCATAAGTATGGTCGGCCTAATAATACATCACAAACATCAACGGGTGCAATGTCACACAATACCTCATCCATGAAGGGATTGATGTTGTATGGAAGGTGACACTGCTAGCTCACGCGAAGATCCCATCCTTGGTGAAGCCACCCGATGGTGAACAGTTGTGGATGTGCTGTGGTCGGTAAGCCCAACCGCTTCACGACCTCTACTGAAATGAGGTTCTTTTGGCTCTCGCTGCCGACAATGAACTGTAGCGAGGAGCACTTTACCCACATCTAGGAGTGGAAGAGGTGCTCCTCCTCCTCTGGATATTCAAGTTCCTCCTTCTAAATCTTCATTGTGGCAATAGTGGCATTGGGCTCCGCATCGATAATCTGCTTCCCTTTGTCATTCCCCTTATCGAGTTTTGACTCAGAGTTAGAACATGCATCTGATTCCGAAGACTTTAGATTAGCCACTAGTGACTACTTGGCCTGACACTCACTTGTGTTGTGAGCGGAGCTCTTATACAACTGACACCACTTTCCTGTGTCCTTCTTTGGCTTCGTAGTGTTGTTCTTTTCTTGCGGCTTTGGTGGGTTGTCCTAGGCCACCCCGCCTTGGCTTTGTCCTTTCTTCAGTGGTTTGGGGGCGCCTTTTCCTTCCTCTAGATTTGCAGATCCAAAGTCTTGCTTCTTCTGTTTAAACTTCTGCTTGATCTTGACAACGTATTGATATGTCGTGCCAAGCAAGGAGATGTTTAGGAACTCGATCTCATCCTGGATGTACCTGTGTAGGTAGCTGCAATATTTGAGTACCAAATGCAACTTAGAATCCTTGATACCAAACTTTGTGCGAAGGGTATGAAAAATATTGGTAAACTCTTGCACGTCTTGGTCCCTTCCCTGCCGCATCATGGTCCACTTTTTGTATTTATCCTCATAGCTTTTAATAGGATAGTACTACTCCTTAATGGCATTCCAGAATGAATTCCAAGTGGGTGTGGCTAAAAATAGTGAGGTCGTACTTTCATCCTTATACTCGTAGTAGGTTTCCCACTAGTCCTTGACATGTGAGGCGACTTTGAGAAGAGAGAAAGTAATCTTTTCTTGGCTGAAAAAATCATGAACAGAAAATACCCTTCTAGCAGATTTAACCATTTATCTACAATGTCTGCATCTATCTGACCCTCAAATATGAGAATGTCAAAGTTAACTTGTACCTTAAAGGGTGTGGTGCTTCCAAAGTATCTGCTAAAAGTAGATGCGTTGCCCCTTGGCAGCTGCTGAAGGATCAAGGAAAAGTTGTCCATCATGGTGTTCCTTTGTCGCTCGAGGGCCTCTTCAAGCAAGATTTTGATAGGATCTCCTACCCTCTCATCTTTCTTTTCATCCCCCATGGGAGGTCGTCGAGATTTGAGAGGATGGTATTGTAAATGTTCGACCAGTTCAAGCCCTAACTCTTTATATCCCGACCTCGTAGAAGAACAGAGAAATAGTAGACCGCCAAGATTGAAATGGATTTTGGGGGGGAGGCCCTCAAGATCTGAAAAATTGAAATTTCCAGAAGAAAAAGAGTAGAATGCCCAATAAACAAAACCACAAATTTTTTTTTTATTAAAATAGATAATAACTGTAAGGACTACATTGTGGTGGACAATCTGTCTTTTTATAAAATGCGACTTGTTACTTATAGTATTTTTTAGTTACAATACCACAGGTCAATTCTATGGGTGAATGAATACCATGGGTGGATGTCACAATACCATGGGTCAATTCCATGGGTGAATGCCACAATATCATGGGTCAATTCGATGGGTGAATGAATACCATGGGTGGATGTCACAATACAATGGGAAAATACCATGGGTGAATGAATACCATGGGTGGATGTCACGTACAATACCATGGTTGGATAAATACCATGGGTAAATTCCATGGGTGGATGAATAACATGGGTGGATGAATACCATGGGTTGATGCCATTTTCCGTTCAGATCATCCCTCCCTCAAGAAGCAATGGTCCCCATTGCGTGAAGTTCTCTCCTGCAAAGCCTTTGTTGAATATGAAGAGCCATTGAAGAGAAGGGTTTTATGTGGTTAACCCATAACCATGATGAACAAAGATCCGAGGATAGAGATACCCTATAATGCTTGTGATCAACTGTGATACTGATAGTGTGCGGTCTAGCAAATGGATTTCGATGAAGTGTGGGTTTGTGGATGATCCATAATCATGACAAACAAAGATCTGAAGATGGAGATACCCTGTAATGCTTGTGACCAACTGTGATACTAATAGTGTGCGGCCTGGAAAATGGACTTCAATGACAAGGATTTTGTGCAATTGACTCATAACCATGATGTTGGTTGTTGATGAAGTAGCAGGTGCCTACATAGCCTCGGGTAGGAGGGCACGTTTCCCAATAACCCAAGCCGAATTCTACTATGTTGAAACTGATGAATGTGAAGCAGGTGCCTACTAAAGTGGGTTGTGGGGTGGGAGGGCACGTCTCTAATGGGAACCCGCTCTGAACGCTGCTCCATAATTAAAATGGACATAACTTGGTCAATATAACTTAGAATATTTATCATAACCTGTTTTTGGAAGCAGAAGGACCATTTTGCATCTTCCCCTATGTTGGAAAATCCTTATTTGGACACTCTAGAATTTCATATTAGCGCTACAATTTTTCCGCCATCACAAAAGTGCTAAAAAAATAGTTGGTTTTAAAGCAGCGATATCTCCCACATCTGAACTCCGTTTCGACCCATTTTTTTTGAAAGTGGGTAATTTTTTAAGAGAATCTTAGATCTACAATCCTTTTTCTGAAATTATGCATAGAAACTTCAAAAAATGATAAGAGAGTCACCATCCATCAGTTGTCGTCACAAAAAAAATCTACAATATAGCTGATTTTAAATCAGCGATATCTCCCTCATCTAGACTCCAATTCGGTCGATTGTTTTTTTATTATTTTTGGTACTTTTTCGCAAGGAATCTAGATCTGTTATTTGTTTTTGTAAATATTGCACAAAATGTTTCATATTTGATCTACAAAATCGTTGCCCGAAAACAATTCTTGCAAAAAAATGAAAAAAGAAAAATTCTTCCTGCTTAGCCCAAGAAAGTGTTCTGTGGAGGTTGCAGCGCATGCCTGAAGTTTGTTGAATATTGTTGCAAAAATTTTAAATTGAAATATGCATGAAACCCTCATTCCCATGGAATCGTAACTTGCTCTGATGCCACTGATCCAGATTTAAACATGAACACAACAAATTACAGAGATAACCATAAATACAAAGATGCAATAGAAATAACACTTCATTTCATCAATGTAAAATACTGAAATATGCTTACAAACAGAAATGGAAATAAACTAGCTCGAGCGATGGTAACTTATCTTTGAGGGAGATGTGGTGGCTACATGTCTCTGAACTGTCTTAGAATGAGGCTGAAGGCCTATTTATTGTTTAGAAACAGTGGAAAACCCTAAACATCGAAAAACCTAACCCTAGGAGATGAAGTGCCAAACTATGGGCCCTGTTTTGGGTAAATTGGTACATCAACTTCTCTTCTCGGGGTCATAACTTTGGCATACAATCTCCATTTGAGGAACACAATACCTCGTTAGAAAGATCTATCTGAGGACTACAACGTTAGGAAAAGAAACATTAATTCATTGACCCAGGTTTCTCCCAATTTTCCCAAAAAACATCATTTAGGGCCTCAAAATGGCTTTAGAAGTTCAGGACGCGAAAAACTACTAAAAGTAGTAAATTGTGCTACAATTAAGGAAATTGAAAAACTGAAAGAAACAATGGTGGGTGTCCAAGTGGAATTGGCGGGTAGCCATCAATATCCACCTCGATCAAGGTTGGCTTCAAATTTGTTGCATTGAAGCATTTTTGTGCTTAAACTTGGGTTCAAAGCCCCCTAAAGATATGTTGCAGTGTAAGAAAACCAACATAATTAATTGTGCACTGGGTGTAAGCCCCAATAGCCTTGATGGCCCATGGATGCCATTTGATATAGATGTAGGGCTGGTATTTAACTTCAGATCTATCACGTGTTGAGAGGGATCAAATCTCTCGAGGTACAAACATTTCTTCAAGTTTTGCACCTAAAAAGAGGTTTGCACCTTGAGAGATTTGAACCCCTCTGTACTTGATAGGTTTGAAATTAAAATAAATATAAACTGATAATATAAAAATGCAAAAAAAAGAATCTCTAAAATCAATTTTCCTCAGCATATACATATTATAAATAATACAATTAGAATTAAAACACCTAATCAACTATAAATAAACAATGATAAAAACAACACTAATATATTAATCATATTCTAATAATTCTATCTCCTTATATATAATTAATAACTATTTTAAAAACAATATTATTTACATCTACACCATACTTATCAAAATAATAAATTAAATGTATCTTATCCTGGTAAAACTTTTTTGAACAAAAATTTTATAAAATTAACGATATCAAAATAATAAATTAAATGTATCTTATCCTGGTAAAACTTCCTTAAACCAAAATTTTATAAAATTAACCATTTATTACCTATTTCTTGTGACTAGGTGGAGCCTAGACCGAAGCTAATCGGTTTATTAAATGAAAAAAAAACGATCCACCCAAAACAATGAATAAGATAATTATCACCAGAATTACCCACAATGAATAAGATAATTCTGCCATGAGTAAGATAATTATCACCAAAAATGGTACCAAACGATAGTTATCACCCGAGTTGTACCAAATCAAAGTCTGAATAATAAAATTAACCAATCTTACCCTTTTCTTCCATCTTACAAACTTCTAAACCTCTGGAGACAAAACATTATGAAATTAACAACTTATTACAATTTACATTATAAAATTAACAACTTATTACACTTTATAATGCAATCAATGATAAACTTTATAATGCAATCAATAATAAAGTTAACGAGTGTTACAGTTCTCCATACAGCAAAGGAAAAAACTGTTCCCTATTATAACATGGCCATTGCACAACCAGTAAGCGTGACTCGCTTAGCATAATCTATTCGCCCCATGAGCTTTATCCAAATTTCAGTTCATCCATAGTTTGAAACTACTGCATCTCGTCACACAAATAAACACACATATGAAAATATCGGCCGCAATATCTATAATAGCCATGGCCGTTATTCATGGAACCATATTATCTGGAGCCTAAACACACAATGTTCATCCGGCCTGCAATGTCACAACTATAGTTGTGACCTTAAATCTTAACCCAATTTGTGTACTGGTGTTGCGGGGTCACTTGTCTCCGACAGAGATGGAAGAAAATGGTGGCTGTTTGGTGTTGGAAAACGATGATCCCCAGTCTCGTTCACCTGGACCACTTGGCGTCCCACATGATTGCTTGATCTCCTCAAGCCGAGCAACAGCTTCTTTCATGTCTGGTCTGTCATCTCTATCAGAAGCCAAGCATCTGAACGCTAATTCTGCAACAGAACTGACCATGGCCTTCACCGGATGGTTAACTTCAATGTCCAGCTGGGGATCCACCAGTTCATGCAAAGCCCCTTCCTGAATCTTTGATATTGCCATGTTAGCAAGGTTGATTTCCCCAGTATTCCGACGTACGTCCACCGCTAATTTGGCAGAGATGATCTCCATTAAAACGACCCCGAAGCTGTACACATCGGATTTCTCAGTCAAGTAATAGCATTTAAGGTATTCTGGGTCAATATACCCCGCCGTGCCCAGTATAGCACTGGTGACATATGAGGCATCTGCAGGCACAAGCCCGCAAAACCCAAAACGAGCAACCTTGACATTGAAATTTTCGTCCAAGAAAATATTGGAGGATTTCACATCTCTGTGAATTATAGGCGTATCAGCACTGTGAAGGAAAGCCAAGGCCTGGGCAGTTTGAAGAGCAATGTTCAAACGAGTGTACCATGGCAATCCCCTAGGGTTTCTGTGATACCCATGGAGATGATCGGCCAAGGTCCCATTTGGAACAAATTCATATACAAGCAGCAGCTCTGGAGTGCCTGCAGAGGTACAGCCATAAGGACGAACCAGGCGTGGATGATTCAAGCTCGAAAATATCTGCAACTCGTGGATGAACTGTTCAAGTTTCCAAGAATTTTCCTGATAAAGTCTCTTCACAGCCACAGTTCGTCCATCGCGAAGCTTTCCCAAATAGACCAACCCATTCCCTTCTTCCCCAATTTCGTTATCCTCATGGAAACAATTTGTAGCCTGTCGAAGTTCTTCGTAGGAATATATTACCAAATTGCCTATCTTACGTCCAGGGAGTACAGGTGGCTCCATGCCCTTTCCCTCATATTCTCTGAAACCGGTAGCATGACTCTGGCTACCAGAAGGTTTCGTCCTCTTCACACAATGGGTTAAGAACAATACCAGTTTCCTCATGCTCACTCTCCCCTCGAGATAAAAATTAATGAGTGGACATTCTTTGTGAGTATCACATAGTATTATAGAGGATAGAAAGAAGTGGTGGTGTCTAAAAATTATAGAATAATTAAGTGGTGGGATTGTTAGAATCACATAGTATTGAAAAAAAGAAGATAGTATCTAAAAAAACCACTTTACTTGATTCTACTAAATAATAAGATTAAAAATCCCAGAAAAAAAGTAGTGGTTTCTAAAAACACATTACTTAATAAACAGGTAGCCGAACTAATAATAAATAGGTTACAACCCTTACAACAAACTTAAGATGAAGACGATGGAAATGGAATTTAGGAGAGTGGGCGTGAGGGAAACGGCATGGAATGGAATTGCCGTGCGGAAGACGCCCGCAATTCCACACGGCTTTACAGAGAATTCTGCTGGAAGATGCCCTCAATTCCACACGGTTTTTCGTCTTTGTCTGTAGAAAATTGTGCAGTGGTTTGACTCTGACTCTGGAAGACTGAGAAGGGCGACTTGCCGTTAAGCAGAAGCCAAGGACCAGAAACGTATGAAGAAGTAAGTATAAAGAAACATATGAAGAAGTAAATATAAAGAAGGAAGTTGTTTTTAGTGTGATTTTTTATTATTTTTAGTATGGTAGTGGATAAATTTGAGGTAAAATTTTGATTTGTGTTATTTAAACTGTTTTTTGATTATATAAGGATTTAATGCCCTAAAAAATTTGTAAGACACTTAGATTGTGAGGAATTACTCATTAAACTTGTGATTTCAATAAATTCCTGTAAAATTTTAGAAAAATTAAACTAAAAAACCAACTTAAATATTTTCCACAGAAACACCATACAAACAATTAGATAAAAAATTCTATACATTAAAAAAAAGAAAGGCGAAAATACAAATTACAGTGCAGAAGACTGCACAGCCAACACACCAATCAGACTGTGCCGCTCGATTTATTAGAATTCAATTTACGAAGAAAATTGTAATATTTTATTTTGGGCAGAAATTTGCTTTCCGTTAAGTAAACGCCATGGAATTGACTTGCGAAGAGATGACCAAGACTCCGATGTCAAGACGTATACCGTGCATTTCTCTCACCTGGTAATAGGTCGTCCCAAGCCAGTGGCCTAATTTATAGCCGCTTTGAAAATTTAGCATAATTTAGTTGACACAAATAGTAGTGGGAAAGTATTATTGTCCGTTATGGGTGGGAATTATTATTTAGTGAATGTAAATTGATTTATTGATGTTATTCAAGGAATTATTGTCCGTTATGGGTGGGAATTATTATCTAGTGAATGTAAATTGATTTATTGATGTTATTCAAGGAAAGTTAACGTATAGTTATGGTTTATGGGCAGATGGTACAGTAGTGACATGTTTATTATTTCTATAATTTATTAATATAAATTGAAATGAGATGGTTATTATTTTATAATTTATTAATGTAGATTGAATTATTGCAAGAGAATTATGTGGGAGTATTTTATTTATTATAGGTTTAAGAAGTTTTTTTTTTTTATATATATATTTTTGGTGTGATTTGTTTATAATCTGCTAAAAATTTGTTGGAATAACAAGTTTGAGTTGTGAATTTTTTATAATATGAGTGGAAGTGTTTTTCAAGAGTGTTGAATCTATCAATAAAAATCAACCTTTGACAAAAAAAATTCAAACTGATTCCAACCAAAAACTCCAAAACTTATAATATTTGGGTTACAACAAATTATGCTCTCCAAAACTTATAATATTTGGGTTACAACAAATTATGCTCTTTGGAATTACTTGTTGGTTGTGTTTATGAAAACAAGTTTTTACTCCTAGTAAATGTCTTTGGCTCTTGTGCTATTACCCTGTTTTTTTTTTGTCTAAAATAACTAACTGCAAACTAAACCAATTTTTTTTTGAAACATGCCTAAAGCCCCACATTTTTTTTTGGTCTAAAATAACTAACCACAAACTAAACAAACAAAATTTTGAAACATATCTGAAGTAACACTTTTTATTTTTATCTATATATACGATACTATATTTTTTTATTGATAAAATTTTTATAATTTAAATTTAACCGTGACCTCCTAAAAGAAAACACATACTCTTGACCATTAAACCCACTCAAACTATATAATATAAAGAACTTAAAACTTAGAGCATATTAAAACTTTATTAAATACATAAATTTTATTATTTTCAATTGTAAATAGTACTTTTAATTAAAAATTTAAAAGTCAATGCAAGTAGCCACTACCTTATTTTCTATATCAGTATTTAATAAATAAAAAATTATCTATCAAATATTTTTTACAAAGATGATGAACCAATGGGAGATAGGATGCCATTTGTGATCGGTTAATTAATAGGATGTATGATATTCTTCATGCAATAGAACCATAGAGTCCTTTTACTCCGATTCAACCATACATAGCTGGTACTTTCCTTTTAGGGCCCTCCTTTGTTGCAACCCCAATATTTTTATTTTGTTATTTACACATTAATGCATCGGTTGCATAGTTTCACTACACATTATTTAGGGGTGGGGTTATACAATCTTATTTATTAATGGGTCAATAGCACTATAAATATTGGCCATACATAGCTGGTACTTTCATTTTAAGGCCCTCCTTTGTTGCAACCCCAATATTTTTATTTTGTTATTTACACATTAATGCATCGGTTGCATAGTTTCACTACACATTATTTAGGCGTGGGGTTATACAATCTTCACTACACATTATTTAGGGGTGGGGTTATACAATCTTATTTATTAATGGGCCAATAGCACTGTAAATATTGGTCATACATAGCTGGTACTTTCCTTTTAGGGCCCTCCTTTGTTGCAACCCCAATATTTTTATTTTGTTATTTACACATTAATGCATCGTTTGCATAGTTTCACTACACATTATTTAGGGGTGGGGTTATACAATCTTATTTATTAATGGGTCAATAGCACTGTAAATATTGGTTGTCTTTCTTTCTGATAACGTCAACGATGTATATGCCCACCACACATTATGTAGCAGTGTGTATTGTAGCTCCATGTTTTAATAAATCAATAGCGCCATAAATATTAGTTACCTTTTTTTGCGATAGTTGCACAGAACAATTCCTCTCTCTTGGTTGACTCTATTGTTTGCATGGTTGTGGCTCACACGACTTCAGCCTTTTCTTGGTGCATCCGATAAATAAGTGGAAGCTAAATTTGAGCGGTCTATGGGAGTTAATATTAGAGATTTAGCTTGTGGGGGACACTAAATGGATGTATATCTAGTTACATTTCTCCACATGGTAATTTGTATAAATATTTTTAGTCCAAATTTTAGCAGTCTATGGGAGTTAATATGATAGATTTAGCTTTTTGGGAGATAGTAAGTGGTTGCATATCTAGTTCCTTTTCTTTATATTGTAATTTGTATAATTCTTTTAGTAATATTGTAAAAAATGTTTTAGTTTTTTTAATATGTTCCATTTAGGAAGTTTCAATTATAATTATTCTTTAAATGTTATATTTATGCTGATAGGCGTTTCTTCTGAATCAATGCCCCTCTCATTTTAGTCTATACTTTTCCTCTGCATCTGACATCTAGCACATAATTTTTTTACTCTCTTTGCGTGACATCTGGTTCCCATGCATTATTCTTCCGGGTCTCTCCAAAGCCGTTGCTTGACATATGGTTCCCTATCATTATTCCTCCGGGTTTCTCGAAAACCGAATTCTGTGGCGCACGACCAACATATTCTTGCTTCTATGACCCATGACGAACAAATTCTTGCTTCTATGACCCACGACCAACATATTCTTGTGTATTACCTTCAACCCTCAATTATGTATTATCCTCTGTATTACCTTCTTTTTAATTTCCCTACTTCATTTTTGTTTCAATGCTAATTTTGTTGTGATTCTGTTCAACAATAAAAAACACCCACTGCGAGCGGCCGTGTTCAAAATATCACAGATGAAGCCCACAGAGCCCAGAGAAGGAGCCCGTGTTCAGTATAATAGTGTTCAAGTATATGTAATGCAAATCTCCGTTTGGTTCCAGTCTCCTCCACAACTTCGAATTTGGAATGGCTATTGTCATTAGTACCATTCTCAAACATTCTAACTCATTTCATTTACTTATTAAAACTTCAAATCAAATTAGATTTTGGCATATTCTAATTGCAGTGAGTGAGGTTGTTCTTAGTACGAACGGTATTTGTGTGTGACTATAATACATTTCTTTTCGATTTCTTCGGCATCAACTTAACGTGTTTATGATTCGATTTTTGTTCCTTAGTTTTGTTACTTTGTCAATGCATGGGTATATTAGTAATGAAGTGCTACTGTTTTAAATCAAAATCTAGGTAGTGAGAAATCATGGTTTCAAAATAGAAAGCTTAAAACCGTCCAATGGAATATATGGTGCTCACTTGTGAAGGAGGTTCGATCTAGATTTAAATAGGAACACAACAAATTACAGAGACAAAAATAAATACAGAGATGCAACAGAAATCATACTTCATTTCATTAATGTATAACATTGAAATATGCTTACAAATAGAAATGGAAATAAACTAGCTCAGGCGATGGTAGCTTATCGCTGAGGAGAGATGTGGCGACTACATGGATCTGAATTGTCTTACAATGAGGCTCGAAGGCCTATTTATTGTTGAGAGATAATGGAAAACCCTAAACATCCAAAAACCTAACCCTAGGAAATGAACCGCCAAACTATGGGCCCTGTTTTGCGTAAATTGGTACATCAACTTCTCAGGGTCATAACTTTAGCGTAAAATCTTCGTTTGACACCCACAATACCTCGTTAGAAAGATCTATCCGAGGACTACAACTTTGGGATGAGAAACATTAGGCCATTGACCAATGTTGCTCCCATTTTTCCCAAAAAATGTCGTTTAGGGCCTCTAAATGGCTCCAAAAGTTCAGAACCCGAAAAACTGCTAAAAATAGTAAATTGTGCTAAAATTAAGGAAACTGAAAAACTGAAAGAAACAATGGTAGGGGTCCAAGTGGAATTGGCGGGTGGCCACCAATATCCACCTGGATCATTCCTTCCCCCTTAGGAAGCAATGCTCCCCATTGCATTGAGCTCCTCCATGGGATGAGGAAACTTCTACTGAACTTGGTCCCTGGTGAGCCACTTTCCCTAGTGAAGGAGTTGGCCTGCTTTGACAACCCGATACAGTTAGATCTTCTGCTGGCAAGTGTGCTTGATCTACGTGTACATGATCTGATCAGTTGCAGCTTGCTCCATGCAATCTGGATTTAACTCTGATGGTGTGGGTTGTTCTACAATGTCGGACATGTCTAGTTGAAGATTCGTCCAATAGAAATACTTCTATAGTACTTCCACCATTTTCTCAACCCCGAAATGCCCAGCAGCTCGATTGTAGTGTGCTTACCAAATCATCTTAGCATGCTCGCTTGAAGGGACACAAAGGTGACCAAGGTGGCATAACAGGGCATCCTGGAGGTGAAAATATGAAACATGCTGACCCTCCAAGAGTGTCTGGTATGTGTGGCCGAATTTTGGATTGATTTTGTAGAGAAGTGGCCCATCAGAAGTCTCGTGCCCACAAGATTTGAGCACGGTGGTTAACACCATGATCAGTGGTCGACTGAGGCAATCTGCAACATTATTGGTGCTGCCCTTCTTATACTTGATATTCAAATGGAACTATTGTAGGTATGTGGACCACTTCTATTGGCGATCATTCTCCAACTTCCCTTGGGTCTGTATGAATTATAGGCGTTGGTGGTCTATGTGGATGACCGTTTCCTTCCCCAAAATGTAATGCTTCCATTGTGTCTAAAAGTGTCTCACTGTGATATGCCACTGGATGCCCATGTTGAGTAAGGACTACCCAATAGCATAGTCAGAGGCATCTGCCTTGATCTAAAATGGTTGTTGCAAGTCTGGTAATGCGAGCACTCATGCTGAGCAGAGGTGATGTTTCAACTCTGTGAATGGCTTCTGTTGAGATTCAAACCAAAAGAATCTTGCTTGGCCAAGTGATATGAGAAAATCCCAACACGAACTTGCTATAGAAGTTGGAAAGAACCAAAAAGTTGCAGAGCTCTGTTAGAGTGGTTGGAGATGGCCAATTCCGAATGACTTGGATCTTATCTAGATCCACATGCACCCCCCATTCA
Source organism: Pinus taeda (assembly GCA_000404065.3). Lineage (NCBI taxonomy): Eukaryota > Viridiplantae > Streptophyta > Pinopsida > Pinales > Pinaceae > Pinus > Pinus taeda. The sequence continues at coordinate 24,707 of APFE031333689.1, forward strand.
TCAATAATGTACCCCAAATACTGAACTTGGATCATGCGAAAAGTGCATTTCTACAAATTGACACATAATTTGTGTTGCCACAATGTTTAGAGAACCTGTCAGATGTGGTGGAGGTGCTCTTCCCAACTCTGGCTGAAGATCAGAATGTCATCCAAGTATACCACTACAAATGAGTTGGTGAATGGCCACAAGATGTTATCCATTAGCCTCATGAAGGTTGTAAGAGAAGTCGTCAACCTGAAAGACATAACCAACCATTTGAAAAAGCCCTCCTTGGATTTGAAGGAACTCTTCCACACATCGGAGTGTTCAATTGGTACCTAGTGATATCCTGACTTCAAATCGATCTTGCTGAAATATTCTGCCCCTTTCAGTTGGTCCAGAAGGTCATCAATCCATGGGATTGGGTACCTATTTTATACAGTGATCTTGTTCAGCGCCCGATAGTTAATACAGAGTGTCCAAGTCCCATCCTTCTTCTGTACCAACACAATTGGGCTTCCATAAGGTGATGAAATTGGTCGGATGTGACCTTTTTGTAGCAACTCCTAAATCTGCCTCTTGATGTTATCATTCTGCAGAATAGAGTGTCGTTAGATTGGTCCATTGGGAAGGTATGCACCTAGGGTTAGATTGATGGAGTGCTTGAACTAACAGTGCAGAGGAACCCTTGCAGGGGAGGTGAAGATGTCCTCGTACTCCTCCACGACCTTGTCCATTTGTAGTTATCGTGCGGAGGGGACTTGTCTAGAGGTCGTGGCCATCATATTCTTCTTTCCTTGAGGGTGTATCATCAAGAAAACAAATTTCTTGGTTTTGGAAATGAGCGTAATGCATTTTTTGCAGTAACCAAAGAGATGGTGGTAAGCGGTGCTACCTCTTGTATCCTGTACAACTTATTTCGCAAAGTAACAATAACAACACAAGGCCTTGACTCATACACAACATGTCGCTTCCACAAGTATGGTCGGCCTAATAATACATCACAAACATCAAGGGGTGCAATGTCACACAATACCTCATCCATGAAGGGATTGGTGTTGTATGGAAGGCAACATTGCTAGCTCACGCGAAGATCCCATCCTTGGTGAAGCCACCCGATGGTGAACAGTTGTGGATGTGCTGTGGTCGGTAAGCCCAACCGCTTCACAACCTCTACTGAAATGAGGTTCTTTTGGCTCTCGCTGTCGACAATGAATTGTAGCGAGGAGCACTTTACCCACATCTAGGAGTGGAAGAGGTGCTCCTTCTCCTCTGGATATTCAAGTTCCTCCTTCTAGATCTTCGTGGTGGGAACGGTGGCATTGGGATCCGCATCGATAATCTGCTTCCCTTTATCATTCCCCTTATCAGGTTTTGACTCAGAGTTAGAACATGCATCTGATTCCGAAGACTTTAGATCAGCCACTATTGACTACCTGGCCTGACACTCACTTGTGTTGTGAGCGGAGCTCTTATGCAACTGACACCACTTTCCCGTGTCCTTCTTTGGCTTCGTGGTGTTGTTATTTGCTTGTGTCTTTGGCGGGTTGTCCTAGGCCACCCCGCCTTGGCTTTGTCCTTTGTTCAGTGGTTTGGGGGCGCATTTTCCTTCCTCTAGATTTGCAGATCCAAAGTCTTGCTTCTTCTGTTTAAACTTCTGCTTGATCTTGACAACGTATTGATATGTCGTGCCGAGCAAGGAGATGTTTAGGAACTCGATCTCATCCTGGATGTACCTGTGTAGGTAGCTGCAATATTTGAATACCAAATGCAACTTAGGATCCTTGATACCCAACTTTGTGCGAAGGGTATGAAAAATATTGGTAAAATCTGGCACGTCTTGGTCCCTTCATTGCCGCATCGTGGTCCACTTTATGTATTTATCCTCATAGCTTCTAATAGGATAGTACTACTCCTTAATGGCATTCCAGAATGAATTCCAAGTGGGTGTGGCTAAAAATAGTGAGGTCGTACTTTCATCCTTCTACTCGTAGTAGGTTTCCCACTAGTCCTTGACATGTGATGCGACTTTGAGAAGAGAGAAAGTAATCTTTTCTTGGCCGAAAAAATCATGAACAGAAAATACCCTTCTTGCAGATTTAATCATTTATCTACAATGTCTGCATCTATCTCACCCTTAAATATGAGAATGTCAAAGTTAACTTGTACCTTAAAAGGTGTGGTGCTTCCAAAGTATCTGCTAGAAGTAGATGTGTTGCCCCTCGGCAGCTGCTGAAGGATCAAGGAAAAGTTGTCCATCATGGTGTTCCTTTGTCACTCGAGGGCCTCTTCAAGTGAGATTTTGATAGGATCTCCTACCCTCTCATCTTTCTTTTCATCCCCCATGGGAGGTCGTCGAGATTTGAGAGGATGGTATTGTAAATGTTCGACCAGTTCAAGCCCTAACTCTTTATATCCCGACCTCGTAGAAGAACAGAGAAATAGTAGACCGCCAAGATTGAAATGGATTTTGGGGGGGAGGCCCTCAAGATCTCAAAAATTGAAATTTCCAGAAGAAAAAGATTAGAATGCCTAATAAACAAAACCACAAAGATTTTTTTTATTAAAATAGATAATAACTGTAAGGACTACATTGTGGTGGACAATCTGTCTTTTTATAAAATGTGACTTGTTACTTATAGTTTTTTTCAGTTACAATACCATAGGTCAATTCCATGGGTAAATGAATACCATGGGTGGATGTCACAATACCATGGGTCAATTCCATGGGCGGATGTCACAATATCATGGGTCAATTCGATGGGTGAATGAGTACCATGGGTGGATGTCACAATACCATGGGAAAATACCATGGGCGAATGAATACCATGGGTGGATGTCACTTACAATACCATGGGTGGATGCCAATTACAATTCCATGGGTAAATTCCATGGGTGGATGGATAACATGGGTGGATGAATACCATGGGTTGATGCCATTTTCCATTCAGATCATCCCTCCCTCCTTAAGAAGCAATGGTCCCCATTGTGTGAAGTTCTCTCTTGCAAAACCTTTGTTGAATATGAAGAGCCATTAAAGAGAAGGGTTTTATGTGGTTAACCCATAACCATGATGAACAAAGATCCGAGGATAGAGATACCCTATAATACTTGTGATCCACTGTGATACTGGTAGTGTGCGGTCTAGCAAATGGATTTCGATGAAGTGTGGGTTTGTGGATGATCCATAATCACGAAAAACAAATATCTGAAGATGGAGATACCCTGTAATGCTTGTGACCAACTGTGATACTAATAGTGTGCGGCCTGGAAAATGGACTTCAATGACAAGGATTTTGTGCGGTTGACTCATAACCGTGATGTTGGTTGTTGATGAAGTAGCAGGTGCCTACATAGCCTCAGGTAGGAGGGCACGTTTCCCAATAACCCAAGCCGAATTCTACTATGTTGAAACTGATGAATGTGAAGCAGGTGCCTACTAAAGTGGGGTGTGGAGTGGGAGGGCACGTCTCTAAAATGGACATAACTTGGTCAATATAACTCAGAATATTTATCATAACCTATTTTTGGAAGCAGAAGGACCATTTTGCATCTTCATGTATGTTGGAAAATCCTTATTTAGACACTCTAGAATTTCATATTAGCGCTACAATTTTTCCGCCATCACAAAAGTGCTAAAAAACTAGTTGATTTTAAATCAGCGATATCTCCCACATCTGAACTCCGTTTCGACCCATTTTTTTGGAAGTGGGTAATTTTTTAAGAGAATATTAGATCTACAATCCTTTTTCTAAAATTATGCATAGAAACTTCAAAAAATGATAAGAGAGTCACCATCCACTAGTTGTCATCACAAAAAAATCTACAATATAGTTGATTTTAAATCAGCGATATCTCCCTCATCTAGACTCCGATTCGGTCGATTGTTTTTTTAATTTTGGTACTTTTTCGCAAGGAATCTAGATCTGTTATTTGTTTTTGTAAATATTGCACAAAATGTTTCAGATTTGATCTACAAACTCGCTGCCCAAAAACAATTCCTGCAAAAAAATGAAAAAAGAAAAATTCTTCCTGCTTAGCTCAAGAAAGTGTTCTGTGGAGGTTGCAGCGCATGCCTGAAGTTTGTTGAATATTGTTGCAAAAATTTTAAACTGAAATATGCATGAAACCCTCATTCCCATGGAATCGTAACTTGCTCTGATGCCATTGATCCAGATTTAAACAGGAACACAACAAATTACAGAGATAACCATAAATACAAAGATGCAATAGAAATAATACTTCATTTCATTAATGTAAAATAATGAAATATGCTTACAAACAGAAATGGAAATAAACTAGCTCGAGCGATGGTAACTTATCTTTGAGGGAGATGTGGTGGCTACATGTCTCTGAACTGTCTTACAATGAGGCTTGAAGGCCTATTTATTGTTTAGAAATAGTGGAAAACCCTAAACATCGAAAAACCTAACCCTAGGAGATGAAGTGCCAAACTATGGGCCCTGTTTTGGGTAAATTGGTACATCAACTTCTCGGGGTCATAACTTTGGCATACAATCTCCATTTGAGGAACACAATACCTCGTTAAAAAGATCTATCTGAGGACTACAACGTTAGGAAGAGAAACATTAATTCATTCCTAGTTTTCTCCCAATTTTCCCAAAAAACATCATTTAGGGCCTCAAAATGGCTTTAGAAGTTCAGGACCCGAAAAACTACTAAAAGTAGTAAATTGTGCTACAATTAAGGAAATTGAAAAACTGAAAGAAACAATGGTGGGGTCCAAGTGGAATTGGCGGGTAGCCACCAATATCCACCTCGATCAAGGTTGACTTAAAATTTGTTGCATTGAAGCATTTTTGTGCTTAAACTTGGGTTCAAAGCCCCCCAAAGATATGTTGCAGTGTAAGAAAACCAACATAATTAATTGTGCACTGGGTGTAAGCCCCAATAGCCTTGATGGCCCATGGATGCCATTTGATATAGATGTAGGGCTGGTATTTAACTTCAGATCTATCACGTGTTGAGAGGGATCAAATCTCTCGAGGTACAAACATTTCTTCAAGTTTTGCACCTAAAAAGAGGTTTGCACCTTGAGATATTTGAACCCCTCTGTAGATTTGAAATTAAAACAAATCTAAACTGATAATATAAAAATGCAAAAAAAAAATCTCTAAAATCAATTCTCCTCATCATATACATATTATAAATAATACAATTACAATTAAAACATCTAATCAACTATAAATAAACAGTAATAAAAACAACACTAATATATTAATCATATTGTAATAATTCTATCTCCTTATATATAATTAATAATTATTTTAAAAACAATATTATTTACATCCACACCATACTTATCAAAATAATAAATTAAATGTATCTTATCTTCGTAAAACATTTTTGAACAAATTTTTTATAAAATTAACGATATCAAAATAATAAATTAAATGTATCTTATCGTCGTAAAACTTCTTTAAACCAAAATTCTATAAAATTAACCATTTATTACCTATTTCTTGTGACTAGGTGGAACCGAGCCCGTAGCTAATCGGCTTATTAAATGAAAAAAAAACGATCCACCCACAATGAATAAGATAATTATCACCAGAATTACTCACAATGAATAAGATAATTCTGCCATGAATAAGATAATTATCACCAAAATGGTACCAAACGATAGTTATCACCCGAGTTGTACCAAATCAGACTCTGAATAATAAAATTAACCAATCTTACCCTTTTCTTCCATTGTACAAACTTACAAACTTCTAAACTTCTGGAGACAAAACATTAGGAAATTAACAACTTATTACACTTTAATAAGTAAAATTAACAACTTATTACACTTTATAATGCAATCAATAATAAAGTTAACGAGCCTTACAGTTCTCCATACAGCAAAGGAAAAAACTGTTCCCTATTATAACATGGCCATTGCACAACCAGTAAGCGTGACTGGCTTAGCATAATCTATTCCCCCCATGAGCTTTATCCAAATTTCAATTCATCCATAGTTTGAAACTACTGCATCTCGTCACACAAATAAACAATATCTCGGCCGCAATATCTATAATAGCCATGGCCGTTATTCATGGAACCATATAATATGGAGCCTAAACAGACAATGTTCATCCGCCCTGCAATGTCACAACTATAGCTGTGACCTTAAATCTTAACCCAATTTGTGTACTGGTGTTGCGGGGTCACTTGTCTCCGACAGAGATGGAAGAAAATGGTGGCTGTTTCGTGTTGGAAAACGATAATCCCCAGTCTCGTTCACCTGGACCACTTGGCGTCCCACATGATTGCTTGATCTCCTCAAGCCGAGCAACAGCTTCTTTCATGTCTGGTCTGTCATCTCTATCAGAAGCCAAGCATCTGAAGGCTAATTCTGCAACAGCACTGACCATGGCCTTCACCAGATGGTTAACTTCAATGTCCAGCTGGGGATCCACCAGTTCATGCAAAGCCCCTTCTTGAATCTTTGATATTGCCATGTTAGTAAGGTTGATTTCCCCAGTATTCCGACGTACGTCCACCGCTAATTTGGCAGAGATGATCTCCATTAAAACGACCCCGAAGCTGTACACATCGGATTTCTCAGTCAAGTAATAGCATTTAAGGTACTCTGGGTCAATATACCCCGCCGTGCCTAGTATAGCACTGGTGACATACGAGGCATCTGCAGGCACAAGCCCGCAAAACCCAAAACGAGCAACCTTGACATTGAAATTTTCGTCCAAGAAAATATTGGAGGATTTCACATCTCTGTGAATTATAGGCGTATCAGCACTGTGAAGGAAAGCCAAGGCCTGGGCTGTTTGAAGAGCAATGTTCAAACGAGTGTACCATGGCAATCCCCTAGGGTTTCTGCGATACCCATGGAGATGATCGGCCAAGGTCCCATTTGGAACAAATTCATATACAAGCAGCAGCTCTGGAGTGCCTGCAGAGGTACAGCCATAAGGACGAACCAGGCGTGGATGATTCAAGCTCGAAAATATCTGCAACTCGTGGATGAACTGTTCAAGTTTCCAAGAATTTTCCTGATAAAGTCTCTTCACAGCCACAGTTCGTCCGTCCCGAAGCTTTCCCAAATAGACCAACCCATTCCCTTCTTCCCCAATTTCGTTATCCTCATGGAAACAATTTGTAGCCTGTCGAAGTTCTTCGTAGGAATATATTACCAAATTGCCTATCTTACGTCCAGGGAGTACAGGTGGCTCCGTACCCTTTCCCTCATATTCTCTGAAATCGGTAGCATGACTCTGGCTACCAGAAGGTTTCGTCCTCTTCACACAATGGGTTAAGAACAATACCAGTTTCCTCATGCTCAGTCTCCCCTCGAGATAAAAATTAATGAGTGGACACTCTTTGTGAGTATCACATAGTATTATAGAGCATAGAAAGAAGTGGTGGTGTCTAAAAATTATAGAATAATTAAGTGGTGGGATTGTTAGAATCACATAGTATTGAAAAAAAAGAAGAAGATAGTATCTAAAAACACTTTACTTGATTCTACTAAATACCAGAAAAAAAAGTAGTGGTTTCTAAAAACACATTACTTAATCTATTAGGTAGCCGGACTAATAATAAATAGGTTACAACACTTACAACAAACTTAAGATGAAGGGCTCTGTAAACAGGTAAAGAAGACGATGGAAATGGAATTTAGGAGAGTGGGCGTGAGGGAAACGGCATGGAATGGAATTGCCGTGTGGAAGACGCCCTCAATTCCACACGGCTTTACAGAGAATTCTGCTGGTATTTGCTGGAAGATGCCCTAAATTCCACACGGTTTTTCGTCTTTGTCTGTAGAAAATTGTGCAGTGAATTGACTGTGACTCTGGAAGACTGAGAAGGGCGGCTTGCCGTTAAGCAGAAGCCAAGGACCAGAAACGTATGAAGAAGTAAGTATAAAGAAACATATGAAGAGGTAAATATAAAGAATGAAGTTGTTTTTAGTGTGATTTTTTTGCACTTTTTAATATGGCAGTGGACAAATTTGAGGTAAAATTTTGATTTGTATTATTTAAACTGGTTTTTGGACTGTATATACAGATTTAATGTCTTTAAAAATTTGTAAGACACTTAGATTGTGAGGAGTTACTCGTTAAACTTGTGATTTCAATAAATTCGTATCAAATTTTAGAAAAATTAAATTAAAAAAACTCACTTAAATATTTTCCAAAAATCACAATACAAACAATTAGATAAAAAATCTGGCATATACCTTTAAAAAAAAGGCGAAAACACAAATTACAGTGCAGAAGACTGCACAGCCAACACACCAATCAGACTGTGCCGCTCGATTTATTAGAATTCAATTTAGGAAGAAAATTGTAATATTTTATTTTGGGCAGGAATTTGCTTTCCGTTAAGTAAACGACATGGAATTGACTTGCGAAGAGATGACCAAGACTCCGATGTCAAGACGTATACTGTCCATTTCTCTCACCTGGTGATAGTTCGTCCCAAATCAGTGGCCTAATTTATAGCCGCTTCTTTGAAAATTTAGCATAATTTAGTTGACACAAATAGTAGTGGGAAAGTATTATTGTCCGTTATGGTCGGGAATTATTATTAGTGAATGTAAATTGATTTTTCAATGTTATTAAGGAAAGTTAACGTATAATTATGGGTTATGGGCAGACGGTACAGTAATGAGATGTTTATTATTTTTATAATTTATTAATATAAATTGAATGGTTATGGGCAGACGGTACAGTAATGAGATGTTTATTATTTTTATAATTTATTAATATAAATTGAATGAGATGGTTATTATTTCTGTAATTTATTAATGTAGATTGAATTATGGCGAAGAGAAATTATGTGGAGTATTTTATTTATTATAGGTTTCAGAGGTTTTTTTTATATATTTTCTGGTGTGATTTGTCTATAATTTGCTAAAAATTTGCTGGAATGTGAATTTTTCACAATATGAGTGTCTAAATGTTTTTGAAGAGTATTGAATCTATCAATAAAAATCAACCTTTGACAAAAAAAATTCAGACTGATTCCAACCAAAAACTCCAAAACTTATAATATTTGAGTTACACCAAATTATGCTATTTGGAATTGCTTGTTGGTTGTGTTTATGAAAACAAGCTTTTACTCCTAGTAAATGTCTTTGGCTCTTGTGCAATTACCGCTTTTTTTTTTTTTTTTTTT
>APFE031333689.1:34542-47284 GCA_000404065.3 Pinus taeda
AAATAACATGAAATTAATTTATTTCAATAAAAACAAATATTAGAGAATTCCAAATATTACTGCACTTCACAAAGTTTTAGAACTTTGAAAGCTCATCACAAATTTTTAAACGTGAAATACGGTCAAAATGCCTTGTGACTGCCCGTCAAATTCCAACCCTGCTGCAAACTAAACCAAAACAATTTTGAAACATGGCTAAAGCCCCCTATATATAGGATACTATAATTTACATGCCTAAAGCCCATACAGACTCTACATTTCTAGTTTTGAACCGTGACCTCCTAAAAGAGAACACATACTATTAACCATTAAGCCCACTCTCACTGTATAATATAAATAGCTTAAAACTTAGTGCATATTAAGACTTTATTAAATACATAATTTTATTATTTTCAATTATAAATATTATTTTTAATTAAAAATTTAAAAGTCAATGCAAGTGGCCACTACCTTATTTTTTATATGAGTATTTAATAAATAAAAAATTATATATCAAATATTTTTTACAAAGATGATGAACCAATGGGAGATAGAATGCCATATATTGTTCATGCAATAGAACCATAGAGTCCTTTTACTCCGATTCAACCATACATAGCTGGTACTTTCCTTTTAGGGCCCTCCTTTGTTGCAACCCCAATATTTTTATTTTGTTATTTACACATTAATGCATCAGTTACATAGTTTCACTGCACATTATTTAGGGGTGGGGTTATACAATCTTATTTAGTAATGGGTCAATAGCACTGTAAATATTGGTTGTCTTTCTTTTTGATAACGTGAACTATGTATATACCCACCACACATTATGTAGCAATGTGTATTATAGCTCCATGTATTAATGAATCAATAGCACCATAAATATTGGTTACTTTTTTGTGATAGTTGCGCAGAACAATTCCTCTCTCTTGGTTGACTCTATTGTTTGCATGGTTGTGGCTCACACGACTTCAGCCTTTTCTTGGTACATCCGATAAATAAGTGGAAGCTAAATTTGAGCGGTCTATGGGAGTTAATATTAGAGATTTGGCTTGTGGGGGACACTAAATGGATGTATATCTAGTTACATTTCTCCACATGGTAATTTGTATAAATATTTTTAGTCCAAATATTAGCAGTCTATGGGAGTTAATATGAAAGATTTAGTTTTTTGGGAGATAGTAAATGGTTGCATATCTAGTTCCTTTTTTTTTATATTGTAATTTGTATAATTGTTTTTAGTAATATTGTAAAAAATGTTTTAGTTTTTTTAATATGTTCCATTTAGGAAGTTTCAATTACAATTATTCTTTAAATGTTATATTGCTGATAGGCGTTTCTTTTGAATCAATGCTCCTCTCATTTTAGTCTATACTTTTCCTCTGCATTTGACATCTGGCACATAATTTCTTTACTCTCTCTGCTTGACATATGGTTCCCATGCATTATTATTCTGGGTCTCTCCAAAGCCGTTGCTTGACATATGGTTCCCTAGCATTATTCCTCTGGGTCTGTCGAAAACTGAATTCTATGGTGCACGGCCAACATATTCCCGCTTCTATGAACCATGATGAATAGATTCTTGCTTCTATGACCCACGACCAACATATTCCTATGTATTACCTTTAGCCCTCAATTATGTATTATCCTGTGTATTACATTCTTTTTAATTTCCCTACTTCATTTTTGTTTCAATGCTAATTCTCTTGTGATTTTGTTCAACAATCAAAAACACCCACTGCGAGCGACCATGTTCAAAATATCATAGACGGAGCCCACAGAGCCCAGAGAAGGAGCCCGTGTTTAATATAATAGTGTTCAATATAGCAGGTACGACAGAGGCTTTAAAGCCCTTCAGGTATATGTAATGCAAATCTCCGTTTGGTTCCAGTCTCCTCCACAACTTCGAATTTGGAATGGCTATTGTCATTAGTACCATTCTCAAACATACTAACTCATTTCATTTACTTATTAAAACTTCAAATCAAATTAGATTTTGGCATATTCTGATTACAGTGAGTGAGGATGTTCTTAGTATGGACAGTATTTGTGTGTGACTATAATATATTTCTTTTCGATTTCTTCGGCATCAACTTAACGTGTTTATGATTTGATTTTTGTTCCTTAGTTTTGTTACTTTGTCAATGAATGGGTATATTAGTAATGAAGTGCTACTGTTTTAAATCAAAATCTAGGGAGTGAGAAGTCATGGTTTCAAAATAGAAAGCTTAAAACCGTCCAATGGAATATATGGTGCTCACTTGTGAAGGAGGTTCGATCCAGATTTAAATAGGAACACAACAAATTACAGAGACAAAAATAAATACAGAAATGCTGCAGAAATCATACTTCATTTCATTAATGTATAATATTGAAATATGCTTACAAATAGAAATGGAAATAAACTAGCTCGGGCGATGGTAGCTTATCGTTGAGGAGAGATGTGGCGGCTACATGGATCTGGATTGTCTTACAATGAGGCTCGAAAGCCTATTTTTTGTTTAGAGACAATGGAAAACCCTAAACATCCAAAAACCTAACCCTAGGAGATGAAGCACCAAATTATGGGCCATGTTTGCGTAAATTGGTACATCAACTTCTCAGGGTCGTAACTTTAGCATACGATCTCCATTTGACGCGCACAATACCTCGTTAGAAAGATCTATCCGAGGACTACAACTTTGGGATGAGAAACATTAGGCCATTGACCGAAGTTGCTGCCATTTTTCCCAAAAAATGTCGTTTAGGGCCTCTAAATGGCTCCAAAAGTTCAGGACCCGAAAAACTGCTAAAAATAGTAAATTGTGCTAAAATTAAGGAAACTGAAAAACTGAAAGAAACAATGGTAGGGGTCCAAGTGGAATTGGCGGGTGGCCACCAATATCCACCTGGATCATTCCTTCCCCCTTAGGAAGCAATGGTCCCCATTGCATTGAGTTCCTCCATGGGATGAGGAAACTTCTACTGAACTTGGTCCCTGGTTAGCCACTTTCCCTGGTGAAGGAGTTGGCCTACTTTGACAACCCGATACAGTTAGATCTTCTGCTGGCGAGTGTGCTTGATCTACGTGTGCATGATCCGATTAGTTGCAGCTTGTTCCATGCAATTTGGATTTAACTCTGATGGTGTGGGCTGTTCTACAATGTCGGACGTGTCTAGTTGAAGATTCGTCCAATAGAAATACTTTTGTAGTACTTCCACCATTTTCTCAACCCTGAAATGCCCAGCAGCTCGATTGTAGTGTGCTTACCAAATCATCTTAGCGCGCTCGCTTGAAGGAACACAAGATGACCAAGGTGGCATAACAGGGCATCCTGGAGGTGAAAATATGAAACATGCTGACCCTCCAAGAGTGTCTGGTATGTGTGGCCGAATTTTGGATTGATTTTGTAGAGAAATGGCCAATCAGAAGTGTCGTGCCCACAAGAGTTGAGCACGGTGGTTAACACCATGATCAATGGTCGACTGAGGCAATCTGCAACATTATTGGTGCTGCCCTTCTTGTACTTGATATTCAATGGAACTGTTGTAGGTATGTGGACCACTTTTATTGGCGATCATTCTGCAACTTCCCTTGGGCCTGTATGAATTACATGGGTTGGTGGTCTATGTGGATGACCGTTTCCTTCCCCAAAATGTAATGCTTCCATTGTCGGCAAGCTTGCATAATGGAATACATCTCTTTGTCATAAGTGGGATACTTCCGGACTGTGTCTAAAAGTGTCTCATTGTGATATGCCACTGGATGCCCATGTTGAGTAAGGACTGCCCATTAGCATAGTTAGAGGCATCTGCCTTGATCTCAAATGGTTGTTGCAAGTCTGGTAATGCGAGCACTCATGCCGAGCATAGGCGATGTTTCAACTCTGTGAATGGCTTTTGTTGAGATTCAAACCAAAAGAATTTTGCTTTTGCTCCTCCCTTAGTGACTTGACTCAAGGGCTAAGTGATATGAGAAAATCCCAACACGAACCTGCTGTAGAAGTTGAAAAGACCCAAAAAGTTGCAGAGCTCTGTCAGAGTGGTTGGAGATGGCCAATTCCGAATGACTTGGATCTTGTTTGGATCCACATGCACCCCCCATTCATCAATAATGTATCCCAAATACTGAACTTGGATCATGCCAAAAGTGCATTTCTCCAAATTGACACATAATTTGTGTTGCTGCAATGTTCAAAGAACCTGTCAGATGTGGTGGAGGTGCTCTTCCCAACTCTGGCTGAAGATTCGAATGTCATCCAAGTATACCACTACAAATGAGTTGGTGAATGGCCACAAGATGTTATCCATTAGCCTCATGAAGGTTGCAAGATAATTCCTCAACCTGAAAGACATAACCAACCATTTGAAAAAGCCCTCCTTGAATTTGGAGGCAGTCTTCCACACATCGGAGGGTTCGATTGGTACCTGGTGATATCCTAACATCAAATTGATCTTGCTGAAATATTTTGCCCCTTTCAGTTGGTCCATAAGGTCATCAATCCGTGGGATTACATACCTATTTCAGAAAGTGATCTTGTTCAGTGCCCGATAGTTAATACAGAGTCTCCAAGTCCCATCCTTCTTCTGTACCAACACAATTGGGCTCCCACAAGGTGATGAAATTGGTCGAATGTGACCTTTTTGTAACAACTCCTGAATCTGCCTCTTGATTTTATCATTCTGCAGAATATAGTGTCATTAGATTAGTCCATTGGGCAGGTACGCACCTAGGGTCAAATCGATGGAGTGCTTGAACTAAAAGTGCAGAGGAACCCTTGCAGGGGAGGTGAAGATGTCCTCGTACTCCTCCACGACCTTGTCCATTTGTAGTTGTCATGCGGAGGGGCCCTGTCTGGAAGTCGTGCCCATCGTCTTATTCTTTCCTTGAGGGTGTATCATCAAGAAAACAAATTTCCCGGTTTTGGAAATGAGCTTAATGCATTTTTTTGCAGTAACCAAAGAGATGGTGGTAGGCGGTGCTACCTCCGGTATCCTGTACAACATATTTCGCAAAGTAACAATAACAACACAAGGCCTTGACTCATAAACAACATGTCGCTTCCACAAGTATGGTCGGCCAAATAATACATCAAAAACATCAAGGGGTGTAATGGCACACAATACCTCATCCATGAAGGGATCGATGTTGTATGGAAGGCGACACTGCTAGCTCACGCGAAGATCCCATCCTTGGTGAAGCTACCCGATGGTGAACAGTTGTGGATGTGCTATGGTCGGTAAGCCCAACTGCTTCACGACCTCTACTGAAATGAGGTTCTTTTGGCTCCCGCTGTCAACAATGAACTGTAGCGAGGAGCACTTTACCAACATCTAGGAGTGGAAGAGGTGCTCCTCCTCCTCTGGATATTCAAGTTCCTCCTTCTAGATCTTCATGGTGGCAACGGTGGCATTAGGCTCCGCATCGATAATCTACTTCCCTTTGTCATTCCCCTTATCAGGTTTTGACTCAGAGTTAGAACATGCATTTGATTCCGAAGACTTTAGATCAGCCACTGGTGACTGCTTGGCTTGAAACTCACTTGTGTTGTGAGTGGAGCTCTTATGCAACTGACACCACTTTCCCATGTCCTTCTTTGGCTTCGTAGTGTTGTTCTTTGCTTGCAGCTTTGGTGGGTTGTCCTAGGCCACCCCTCCTTGGATTTGTCCTTTGTTTAGTGGTTTGGGGGCGCCTTTTCCTTCCTCTAGATTTGCAGATCCAAAGTCTTGCTTCTTCTGTTTAAACTTCTGCTTGATCTTGACAACTTATTGATATGTCGTGCCGAGCAAGGAGATGTTCAGGAACTCGATCTCATCCTGGATGTACCTGTGTAGGTAGTCGCAATATTTGAGTACCAAATGTAACTTAGAATCCTTGATACCCAACTTTGTGCGAAGGGTATGAAAAATATTGGTAAACTCTGGCACGTCTTGGTCCTTTCCCTGCCGCATCGTGGTCCACTTTATGTATTTATCTTCATAGCTTCTGATAGGATAGTACTACTCCTTAATGGCATTCCAGAATGAATTCCAAGTGGGTGTGGCTAAAAATAGTGAGGTCGTACTTTCATCCTTCTACTCATAGTAGGTTTCCCACCAGTCCTTGACATGTGAGGCGACTTTGAGAAGAGAGAAAGTAATATTTTCTTGGCCGAAAGAATCATGAACAGAAAATAACCTTCTAGCAGATTTAACCATTTATCTACAATGTCTGCATCTATCTGACTCTCAAATATGGGAATGTCAAAGTTAACTTGTACCTTAAAGGGTGTGGTGCTTCCAAATTATCTGCTAGAAGTAGATGCGTCGCCCTTGGGCAGCCGCTGAAGGATCAAGGAAAAGTTGTCCATCATGGTGTTCCTTTGTCGCTCGAGGGCCTCTTCAAGCAAGATTTTGATAGGATCTCCTACCCTCTCATTTTTCTTTTCATCCCCCATGTGAGGTCGTTGGGATTTGAGAGGATGGTATTGTAAATGTTCGACCCGTTCAAGCCCTAATTCTTTATATCTCAACCTTGTTGGGGACATGCAAAGAAGAACAGAGAAATAGTAGACCGCCAAGATTGAAATGGATTTTGGGGGGGAGGCCCCCAAGATCTGAAAATTTGAAATTTCTAGAAGAAATAGAGTAGAATGCCCAATAAACAAAACCACAAAGATTTTTTTTATTAAAATAGATAATAAATGTAAGGACTACATTATGGTGGACAATCTGTCTTTTTATAAAACGTGACTTGTTACTTATAATATTTTTCAGTTACAATACCACGGGTCAATTCCATGGGTGAATGAATACCATGGGTGGATGTCACAATACCATGGGTCAATTCCATGGGTGGATGTCACAATATCACGGGTCAATTCGATGGGTGAATGAATACCATGGGTGGATGTCACAATACCATGGGAAAATACCATGGGTGGATGTCACTTACAATACCATGGGTGGATAAATACCATGGGTGGATTCCACTTACAATACCATGGGTGGATGAATTCCATGGGTTGATGCCATTTTCCATTCAGATCATTTCTCCCTCCTTAAGGAGCAATGGTCCCCATTGCGTGAAGTTCCCTCCTACAAAGCCTTTGTTGAATATGAAGAGCCAAGAAGAGAAGGATTGTATGTGGTTAACCCATAACCATGATGAACAAAGATCCGAGGATAGAGATACCCTATAATGCTTGTGACCAACTGTGATACTGACAGTGTGCGGTCTAGCAAATGGACTTCGATGAAGTGTGGGTTTGTGGATGATCCATAATCATGACAAATAAAGATCTGAAGATGGAGATACCCTGTAATGCTTGTGACCGACTGTGATACTAATAGTGTGCGGCCTGGCAAATGGACTTCAATGACAAGGATTTTGTGCGGTTGACTCATAACCGTGATGTTGGTTGTTGATGAAGTAGCAGGTGCTTACATAGCCTGGGGTAGGAGGGCACGTTTCCAAATAACCCAAGCCGAATTCTACTATGTGGAAACTGATGAATGTGAAACAGGTGCCTACTAAAGTGGGGTGTGGAGTGGGAGGGCACGTCTCTAATGGGAACCTGCTCTGGATGTTGCTCCATAATTAAAATGGACATAACTTGTCAATATAACTCAGAATATTTATCATAACCTATTTTTGGAAGCAGAAGGACCATTTTGCATCTTCATGTATGTTGGAAAATCCTTATTTGGACACTCTAGAATTTCATATTAGCGCTACAATTTTTCCGCCATCACAAAAGTGCTAAAAAATAGTTGATTTTAAATCAGCGATATCTCCCACATCTGAACTCCGATTCGACTCATTTTTTTTGAAAGTGGCTAATTTTTTAAGAGAATATTAGATCTACAATCATTTTTCTGAAATTATGCATAGAAACTTAAAAAAATGATAAGAGAGTCACCATCCACTAGTTGTCGTCGCAAAAAAAATCTACAATATAGCTGATTTTAAATCAGCGATATCTCCCTCATCCAGACTCCGATTCGGTCGATTATTTTTTTGATTTTTGGTACTTTTCGCAAGGAATCCAGATCTGTTATTTGTTTTTGTAAATATTGCACAAAATGTTTCAGATCTGATCTACAAACTCGCTGCCCAAAAACAATTCCTGCAAAAAAATGAAAAAAGAAAAATTCTTCCAGCTTAGCCCAAGAAAGTGTTCTGTGGAGGTTGCAGCGCATGCCTGAAGTTTGTTGAATATTGTTGTAAAAATTTTAAATTGAAATATGCATGAAACCCTCATTCCCATGGAATCGTAACTTGCTCTGATACCACTGATCCAAATTTAAATAGGAACACAACAAATTACAGAGATAACCATAAATACAAAGATGCAACAGAAATAATACTTCATTTCATTAATGTAAAATACTAAAATATGCTTACAAACAAAAATGGAAATAAACTAGCTCGAGCGATTGTAGCTTATCTTTGAGGGAGACATGGTGGCTACATGCCTCTGAACTATCTTACAATGAGGCTTAAAGGCCTATTTATTGTTGAGAAACAATGGAAAACCCTAAACATCGAAAAACCTAACCCTAGGAGATGAAGTGCCAAACTATGGGCTCTGTTTTGGGTAAATTGGTACATCAACTTCTCGGGGTCATAACTTTGGCATACAATATCCATTTGAGGAACGCAATACCTTGTTAGAAAGATCTATCCGAGGACTACAACATTAGGAAGAGAAACAATAATTCATTGACCCAAGTTTCTACCAATTTTCCCAAAAAAACATCATTTAGGCCCTCAAAATGGCTCTAGAAGTTCAGGACCCAAAAAACTACTAAAAGTAGTAAATTGTGCTACAATTAAGGAAACTGAAAAACTAAAAGAAACAATGGTGGGGGTCCAAGTGGAATTGGCGGGTAGCCACCAATATCCACCTCGATCAAGGTTGGCTTCAAATTTGTTGCATTGAAGCATTTTTATGCTTAAACTTGGGTTCAAAACCCCCCAAAGATATCTTGCAGTGTAAGAAAACCAACATAATTAATTGTGCACTGGGTGTAAGCCCCAATAGCCTTTATGGCCCATGGATTCCATGTGATATAGATGCAGGGCTGGTATTTAACTTCAGATCTATCATGTGTTGAGACGGATCAAATCTCTCGAGATACAAACATTTCTTCAAGTTTTGCACTAAAAAAGAGGTTTACACCTTGAGAGATTTGAACCCCTCTGTACTTGGTAGATTTGAAATTAAAATAAATCTAAAGTGATAATATAAAAATGCAAAAAAAAGAATATCTAATTCCCTCAGCATATACATATTATAAATAAAACAATTACAATTAAAACATCTAATCAACTATAAATAAATAGTAATAAAAACAACACTAATATATTAATCATATTGTAATAATTATATCTCCTTATATATAATTAATAATTATTTTAAAAACAATATTATTTACATCCACACCCTACTTATCAAAATAATAAATTAAATGTATCTTATCGTGGTAAAACTTTTTTAAACAAATTTTTTGTAAAATTAACAATATCAAAATAATAAATTAAATGTATCTTATGCTCGTAAAACTTTTTTGAACAAATTTTTTATAAAATTAACCATTTATTACCTATTTCTTGTGACTAGGTGGAGCCTAGGCCGAAGCTAATCTGTTTATTTATGAAAAAAAATGATCCACCCACAATGAATAAGATAATTATCACCAGAATTACCCACAATGAATAAGATAATTCTGCAATGAATAAGATAATTATCACCAAAATGGTACCAAACGATATTTATCACCCGAGTTGTACCAAATCAGACTCTGAATAATAAAATTAACCAATCTTACCCTTTTCTTCCATCGTACAAACTTACAAACTTCTAAATTTCTGGAGACAAAACATTATGAAATTAACAACTTATTACACTTTACACTATAAAATTAACAACTTATTACACTTTATAATGCAATCAATAATAAACTTTATAATGCAATCAATAATAAAGTTAACCAGTGTTACAATTCTCCATACAGCAAAGGAAAAAACTGTTCCCTACTATAATATGGCCATTGCACAACCAGTAAGCGTGACTGGATTAGCATAATCTATTCGCCCCATGAGCTTTATCCAAATTTCAATTCATCCATAGTTTGAAACTACTGCATCTCGTCAGACAAATAAACACACATATGAAAATCTCGGCCGCAATATCTATAATAGCCATGGCCGTTATTCATGGAACCATATAATCTGGAGCCTAAACACACAATGTTCATCCGGCCTGCAATGTCACAACTATAGTTGTGACCTTAAATCTTAACCCAATTTGTGTACTGGTGTTGCGGGGTCACTTGTCTCCGACAGAGATGGAAGAAAATGGTGGCTGTTTGGTGTTGGAAAACGATGATCCCCAGTCTCGTTCACCTGGACCACTTGGCGTCCCACATGATTGCTTGATCTCCTCAAGCCGAGCAACAGCTTCTTTCATGTCTGGTTTGTCATCTCTATCAGAAGCCAAGCATCTGAAGGCTAATTCTGCAACACCACTGACCATGGCCTTCACTTGATGGTTAACTTCAATGTCCAGCTGGGGATCCACCAGTTCATGCAAAGCCCCTTCTTGAATCTTTGATATTGCCATGTTAGCAAGGTTGATTTCCCCAGTATTCCGACGTACGTCCACCGCTAATTTGGCAGAGATGATCTCCATTAAAACGACCCCGAAGCTGTACACATCAGATTTCTCAGTCAAGTAATAGCATTTAAGGTACTCTGGGTCAATATACCCCTGTTGAGATTTTTCTGTTTTAGTCAAATAGGCAAAAATCTCTGAAGGATGACAACAATAGGGATTCAGTTCCTAGATTAGCTCCAGGTTGTTGGGAGGGAGTTAATGCCTCCTATATTTGATGTGAGGGAGTTATGAGGTTGTTAGATTCTCTATTCTATATAATAGGCAACCATTCAGATGGTTTGTTAAGAGTGTGTGAGGATTTCTTGATGTAATCTCCAAATTTGATTAATATATTCTTGATGCCTATGTTTGGTGGACGTAGCCCAGATTGGTTGGGTGAACCACGTTAAAACTGTCTCTTATGTGTTTGATCTTTTGCTGTGTGTTTTATTTTATTTACTGTGCACCTGATCCAACAATTGGTATCAGAGCAAGTTGGAGGTGAGGTGCTGCCTGGAGGAGCTGCACAGTTTGGAGGTGGAGCACTGGTGTTGCTGGCGTGGAGACTTTTTCCTCTGGTTGCTGTCACTGGCGTGGAGAGCGCATTGCCAGTAATTGGAGAGCACGTTGCTGGAGAGGGGCTCTACAAGAAATACGTTGTTAACCTGGTATGTTAAGCAATTGCGTGGACCCTGTTTTAATTGCTGATGCGATGTTTTTTATTGGGTGGAGCTGGCATATCTGTCTGTGCGCATAATTGCTGTGTGTGCGTTGTTCATTTCACACATTATACCTTTGTATATGGTTAACAGATATATTGTTATATTGATATATAACAATAGATAAAAAATAGAACTGTTATTAATTGTGTGTATAAGACAAAACTGGATGGATCTCTGGAAAAATAACTATGGACAGAGCGCGGACTAAGTTTTTCGACTCCTGGCTTCTACTTGAATGGCGCTGCCGACAGGTTCGGGTTCCTTGTTGCGGATTGCGAGGTCCCAGGACAAGGCGAGAGTTCCCATTAGAGTGATTATAGTTATGGCAAGGGCTGTGTTTTTCCCTTTCTAGTGGAGATTCATTTGTTTCTACCACGGTGGGAGTCTAGGGAGCTATATGGTGACAGGGGTTTTTTGATCCAGCCGCGAAATTATCAATTAATTTTCTTCCCAGGATTGTCTGCTGGAACATCAAAGGTGCAGGGTGTTGGGTGCACGGCTTTGTCTGCGCCTTTATGCTGCAGAGTGGGCATCAAAAGGTTTTTTAAAATCAATTGCATACGGTTCTGAATGGCACTTGGTATCATACGAAGCTATTTGAGTAAGTCAACCATCAGCGTGGATTATTATATGCATTATTAAAATAGTTATAAAGTAATAATCGAGAGAATGATTTTTTTTTTTAAAGTCATTTCTATAGTTAAGAGTGGCTTGTCCTCTAAAAAAATAAGGAAAATAAAGGGTCACACAAGAAAATAAGTGCATATGGCAGAGGGCTATTTTTTATTTTAATAAGTGCAAATGGCAATTTTTTAAATAAGTGCAAAGGGAATTTTTTTGTTGAAAAGTGTAAAGGGCATTTTTTGTTGTAAAGACAACGACAGATAGACATAGGCAAAAATTTTCTATTGTTATGTAAAAACAAAGGCATAGGCAATTTTTTAAAATTGCTGGTTGGATATTTGGAGATTATTGTGTTTGCTGATACAAGATGGCCAAAACACAAAGTGTCCGTTTTGAGATTGAGTTTGACGATGTTGTTGGAGCCTTGCTCGCTGAGGAGACGAGGAAGAGGTCGAATGCAGACACCTCTACATCAGAGGTAATGATGGCTAGAGGTTGCTCACGGGAGAGACACTCCGGTGGAAAGCATAGCGACTCTCATTCGAAGTCCAAAGGAAAGAAGCCCAAGGTGAAGTGCTGGCATTGTGGCAAGGTTGGACATCTGAAAAAGGATTGTTGGAAGCGAAAGCAGGCTGATAAAGAGGGCTCTTCGACAGAAAAGAAGGAAGCCAATAGCACAGATACAGGTTCAGTTTCAGGTATGAGTGATGAGGTATTGTCAGTTAATGTTTCAAAACATGATCAACATTGGTTGTTAGATTCCGGGGCATCTAACCACATGTGTATTCATAAAGATTG